>BCNH02000009.1:15160790-15179545 GCA_001662345.2 Metrosideros polymorpha var. glaberrima
GCTCACTTCACACCAGCGTTTTGAAAATAGCACTGGAGGCCACACTTAGATAGGCCACCGATGCATGGTTAAACCGGTTCAGGTGGTTTAACCGGAAAAGCTAGGTGGTTGTTGAAATAAGTAATATATGTTATAGTGCATTATGTAGCATGACTGAATTGGCCACTGGTACACCGTTCAACCGATTTAATCAAAATGTTCCTAATATTTATAGTTTACTGTAAACATGTGCCCACTTTTAAAAGGATCAAATTGTTTTCAATTCTTTTAAATGTTTGTATGTAATCATCGTTGACACTTAAATTTTTGCGATCCATTTAGGCATTCAATACATAAAAAATTAGGTATCAACATTGTCCCCTAAGAAAAATATTAGTAAAATTGCGTATAGATATTAAGAACATTTTGATAAAGCCCAATAATTGTATTCTAATTGGACCGGTGCAGGGAGGTTCCAAGCATAATTGAACTAAGCCCATAAAGTAAATATCAAGTTGAACCCACCAAGTGGCCGAAAATCTAAAGATAGGGGGTGCCAAGTTGGAGTTAATTTATTAAAGTCAAACTTGGAAAGCAATTTAACTTGATAATATCATAATAAGCGATATCAGGAGGGTTTCCTATTGTTAAAGATAAATTATATCTCCCAAGGTCCCTAGAAATTCCAGCGCGCAGTTTCACAAAATCAACGGGTACGCCATTAATTGTTGGATCGCACTCAAATTATGTGGAAACTATGCTAAGACATATTCTTAAGTCTGTCTACTGGGGTTGATGAGAAAATATCTAGAAGTATGTCTTTGATGGAGAAAACCGAACTGATCGGACTTGTGGATCAAGATTGGAAAGCTCAACGTGCGGTCTTGCGAAAATAGGGAATATGTGTTCGTTCTAAGTCGGAATGAGTTGAAATTTTGAGGAGACCTCCACGACAACTAGTTCTTCAACTTCACCAAAGGAATCGAGCATCAAAGATCTAGAGTTCCCCTTGTGATGTTCATAGTCTCTGATGTTGCTGTTCCCACCTCTTGCCGTTCCTCACCGGTTACCACCACCATGAATCTTCCTCGCAACCCCTTCGCTATAGATCCTCATTTGAGTCAGTAATCCAATTTAGGTAAGTTCCAAGTTTACTTGTTCACTTTGAATATCTAGTTACTTAATTGGATTATTTCGATTCTAACTCAATTTGGTGCAATGGTTTAGGCATCCCCGGATAGGAAGTTTTGTAGTTTGATATATTGCATTATATGCTTGATAATTGAGGTTTCGATCTTTAAGACCTAAGATCGGATCCCAGATTACCCTTGTTTCCTATTTTAAATGTGATGGGTATTTAATTATGTTGGTTTATATATTGCATGTTATTAATTTTGGAAACTTTCCCATTTTGAAAAACACAAAAATCGCATTGCATTTAGAATAGATTGCGTTCATATTAGTTTCCTAGTTTAGAATTGCATATCTAGGAACTATGTAGTTAATTAGGAAATTACCTAATTTAGAATAAAATTTAATATGAATTATTTCCTAGTTTAAATTAGATGATCACATATTTAAGTAGTTTTCTATTTTAGCCTTAAAAGAAAATCACAAAAAATATCTCATGCACCCATCATATAGAATTTGTATCTTTGCCATGTCATCGTATGCCACGTCATCCCATGCCATTTTTCACATTGTCATGTCATCAAATTCTGCAATATCTTATTCCATGTCATTTAGTGATTGCATGTTTAGGATCATATTAATTAGATTACTTGTCATATTAAAGTAATTCTCAATTCTTTTGCGCATCATTAGAATTGGGTTACTTATAGATTGCATCTAGATAATTCATGTCACATGTCAATAAGATATTGTCTTTATTAGGTGGCTTGATCTATAGAAAATTCGATGTTCTCAAGGTCAAAGTTCATTATTTTTAATCTGGAAAGACTGATTTTGCTTAAAATATAAAAGAAATCACCAAATGGAGTTTGACAAAATGGCAGTGTACTATATTGAATGACAATCACATTTTCTTTCATTTAATTTTGTACTATATGCACGTATCTATATATTTATGTGTGTAATGCATAATTTTACACGATTGGTGAGTGAATACACTGTAATTTGCTCAAAAGTAGAACACATGAACTGATCATTTACTTTCTAACCAAAAAAAAAACTAATTATTTATTTCCACGGTTAAGCTGAAAATCAGCTGGCACTAACTGTTTGGACCCTACTGGTATTATTTTGATGGAGAACTTTGCCTTTGTTGTGTCGTGCTTGATCAGCTTCTACATAAAAGAGCAAAAGTTGCTTTCAAGACAATTGAAGTGTTTACACTAATTTTGTTAACCGATTTTTGTAGCCCTAGCATTATTCGTCCTTTAATTCCCATCTTGTTCTTGCGATGAAGAACTTTCTCTTAGGATGATGCTTGCTACGATTGCCCATAAGAGAACTTCAAAGTGTATCTAATGGCAAATGCAGTCTTTTTGTAAAACAGACAGCTCTTACAGTTGAACTCTTTTCTTAAGAATTTGCATTTTCATCTTCAATTACAGATAGATGATGCGATCTAGATGAGAAAACAGAAAAAGATAACGAACAAAGTTGAAACAAGACCAGAAATCTTTGAGCTTCATTCATTGCAGATAATGCTGGAAATTGCATTCTGATGCTGCTGAATTGAATAAAACACCTCCAATGATTTAATATAAAAATAAAGGGGGCATGCAGGAGAATATCAATTGGACATCATGGCGAGTTGCCATTTTAGAAAAGAAATGACCCAAATTTATTCAACAATCTCACACATAACAAAGATAGCTAGCAGGAGACCATTCGTCAACGGTGTTGGAGAAGAGATCAGAAGCAAGCGTCCCAGAGACAGCAGCAACAAAGAGTGGCCAAACTGCAAATTTGCCGCAAAAAAGAGAAAGTAGGACAAATCACATAAGCGGCATCTTAAATTGGCTCGTAAAAATATCTGATCATATCGTTAAATCATAGTTCACAAATTCTAACTAAAAGGATGTTTTTCTTCTTCTGACTACTGTTGACCGTGAACAAACTAGATATGAACACTGAGAATTCATTTCAAGAATTAACTAGAGGAAGGGAGAGAGAGGGCTAACCAGCCTTCCAAGAATCCGACCCTTTGTTGGTCTTGGGGGAGGAGGAGGCTGGACGACTGGAGACGGCGGCACATATGCCGGCGTAGGATATTGCAGAGAGTAACCCCGGCGGTGGATAAGCATCCTTTGGATATGGTTCGGGCGGATATGCTACACTCCCACCAGGAAAACTCAATAACATATGGAACCATAAACCCAAGTTAGCCCTAATTTGAAGTTCATCTTACCAAAGCACTAAAAAACGAAAGATCTTCCATCTTCAATCAACATTTTGACTGCTGTAAGCATCAAGAATACCTCGACACTTAAAATCAGGAGATATGTGCACTCATTTTGTGGAGTATTCAAAATCAAGAAATACAGAAAAAAAAAAACCAAAGATCAGGAGACGGATGAAGATGAGAACCGGATGGAGGCGGCGGTCCATTGTGATAATTCATTGTAAGAGCTTGATAGGAACAACACCTTGCCTTCTCTTCCGCTCGTAGAAAACCTGCAATATCTTGACGGAGATCTGGCCCTACTTTTTGGAGAGAAATCAGCTTTTTCCCCCTTACTTTTTTGGCCTTTTTGAAATACGTTTTATAAGTTTACTAGTTAAATAGAAGAGAAACGAGGGGAAAGAGAGGAAAGAGAGATCAAACCGCAATGAAATAAAAAGGGGAAATACTCACTGGTAATTTGTGCTGCTGCTGCTAATAATAATAATAATAATAGGTTAGGTTTTTTTTTTTTTTGGGTCAATACACGGTTAAGTTGAATTGCACGAAAGTAACTTTGCTTGTGATAATTAGGTTAAAGAGTGACTGGTAACCACACTTTTACCGCAATAAGTGATTATTTGATACCTATAAGATCTTTTATGCAGTAACTGCCAATCCTTATAAATACTTTTTATATGTAGTTTTATCACCCAATGATCAGCATCAGCATACCCAACAAAGATACATTTCTTTGCTCTAGGTTCTAATTTACCATCTTTAACATGATAGTAAGCAGGGCATCCAAAAACCTTTAGATTAGAATAATCACAAGGCTTACCTGACCACATCTCAAAAGGGGTCTTGCATTCTATTGCTGTTGAAGGAGAACGATTAACCAGATAACAAGACGTGTTAACCGCTTCAGCCCAAAAATCTTTTTCCATCCCAGCATTAGAGAGCATGCATCTTGCCCTCTCCAGTAGAGTTCTGTTCATTCTTTCCGCCACTCCATTTTGCTGTGGGGTGTACCTAACTGTACGGTGTCGAACGATACCTGCATCTGCACAGAATTCATTAAAATCGCCACCACAGAACTCAAGACCATTATTGGTCCTAAGACGTTTGATCTTCTTCCCTGTCTGAGTCTCAACAAGGGCTTTCCACTTCTTGAAGGTTTCAAAGACGTCACTTTTTCTTTTTAGAAAATAAACCCAAACCTTCCTGGAATAATCGTCAATAAACGTCACAAAGTAAAGAGCACCACCCTTAGATGGAACCTGTGCCGGTCCCCATAAATCGGAATGTATGTAGTCGAGTGTGCCCTTCGTTGAATGCGTGCTTGTACTGAAAGTGACTCTGCACTGCTTGCCAAGAACACAGTGCTCACAGAAATCTAGTGAGGTCGTCTGCTCCCCACACAGTAAACCACGTTTACTCAAAACTGTCATGCCACGCTCACTCATGTGGCCCAAACACATATGCCACAGTTTTGTTCTATCATTATCAGAAACAGAATTGGATGTGCCAATTGAAGGACTCATAACTGTGCTACCCTGCATATGATACAAGTGATTCACCTTGTTTCCTTTCATCACAACCAGATTGCCTTTGGAGACTTTGAGAACTCCACCTCCACTTGAGAACATACACCCAATGGAATCCAAACAACTCAAAGAGATAAGATTTCTCTTTAAGTCTGGTATATGCCTTACTTCAGTCAAGGTTCTCACTGCTTTGTCATGGCACTTAATCTGAACAGTACCAATTCCTGCAATTTGGCATACAGCATCGTTTCCCATCAAGACGGATCCACCATTCAACGGTTCGTATGTGGTGAACCATTCCCTATTTGGGCACATGTGATATGATGCTCCCCTGTCCATTATCCAAACATTGTTGGAGAAGTTAACAACAGAGCATGCCATAAGAACTCTGTCAGACGCATTAGACTCATCTTTGTCAGCAACGTTCGCCTCATCTTGTCTTTGACTATGCTGTTTATTCTTTCTCTTGAGCAAAGGACAATCTGATTTGTAATGTCCTCTCTTGTGACAATAGTAGCACTCAACGTTCGTCGTATCTCCAGGTGGCCTAGATTTTGAACGACCAACAGATTTCTTTCTGAAAACTTTATCCTTGCTCTTGGTCCTACCTCTCACGAACAAACCATCTGCCCTGTCTCCATTGGTATTCTCATTCAATTTTGTTCTCAATTCTGCAGAATTCAAGGATGCTTTAACATCCTCCAAAGTTATGGATTCTCGTCCATAAAGCATCGAGTTCACGAAATTTTCGTATGAGGCAGGTAGTGAACATAACACGATCAAAGCTTGATCTTCTTCCTCGAGTTTAATATCTAGATTTTTCATATCCATAACAATCTTATTAAACTCATTCAAGTGTTCCTGAACAGGCGTACCTTCTCGCATCTTTAGGGTATAAGGACGCTGCTTCAAGTAAAGTCTCGATGTTAACGATTTCTTCATGTAGAGACTTTCCAGTTTCTTCCAGAGACCAGCCGCAGTTTCCTCATCAGCAACTTCTAGCAAAACATTGTCTTCTAGAGACAATTGGATTGCGCTGTGCGCCTTCTCATCCATCTCTTCAATCTCAGCCGTGGTCATGTCGTCTGAATAATTCTCATCCAATGCCCTAACAGTAACCTCTCGCTTCAATAAAGCCTTCATCTTTATTCTCCATAATCCGAAGTTGTTCTGTCCATCAAAAGACGCGATCTGAAACTTCAAAGACGTCATCTCAAGGATTCCTAGGAACAAAACCGCGCTCTGATACCAGTTGTTACGAAAAACGCGATGAACAAAAGACAGAACACAGAGTTTTACGTGGTTCGATCAAGGTGATCTACATCCACGGGCGAGGCAAACGAAATTCCACTATGATCAAAGAGAGTACGGACTACAGAAGTCTCACTGTTCTCTCACAAAACAACTGTCTAAAAAAAAACCTAGCCGCAGCAATTTATATATATATATCAGGCCCAACTCTCCGCGTCACAAACCAAATCTCCACTTTTCGGGTCGCACAAAAAATATGTCGGGTCGGGTCATAAACCCAACCGGGTACATAAAATTCAAGACATATTTAACACTTATAAATACTTTCTATATGTAGTTTTATCACCTGAGCATCTATGTACTATGAAAGGCGCTTTCTTCACAGAATTTACACATGGTTAATTCAGTTGGAGTTGATCAAAGCATTATATTTGACTCAATTTGAGAATATTAGAGACACTGTTTTAACTCAATTCAAGTTATACTTAGTACACTTTCTTTGTAGCTCAGATAAGATTTGAATACTGACCAGATATGATGCGGTCCCAATCAACCCTAATTTGCGTCCATAACGAGATAGAGTTTTTGGATTACTGGAGTTGAGTGTTTGAAGTATTGGCGAGCTCCAACTTGAACTAGTTCACCAGCAAGATCAAGGTGAACTAGAGCAACCTATGTAGGCAGTTAACTCGAAAACTTACGTCATTTGGCACGTGACGTCGACCCCTCTTCCACATTCAGGTGAGATCGGGGCATTGCCTCATGGGGAATTCAAACTAGCACCAGCGGCCAAAGCAGCACCCAACCACTGAGGCGACGTCCCCTGCCGGGTTTTGTTCTCAAAAGAATATGAAAACAGATGCAAACTGCAGTAAATTGTTTGGATAAAATGTGAAAAAGATTCATGTAGTCAGAACATTAAGTTTCAGCTGTTGATGAAGCTTGCTTAACTTTCTTCATGAAATGTAATCACGTAATCAGGACTACAAGCTCTATGTACATGAAAGTTCACATTATGCATTGAAACTATAAGAGCGTGTGCTGGTTCTTGTATGTGCGTTATTGCACATGTATATCATTATATGAGAATGTAGATGTGGTTTATGAATTTCTACCTTATTATATTATAAATTGCGTCAACTCATCTCTAGAGATTCACCAAAGAAAATTGACTTATATACATTACTTAGTTTGGTTCAAAGTTTCTTCAAGCAGGATTAGCTCTTTCTCACTTACAAGTTAGTAACCTTTCATGATCATCCTTGTCAGTATCCATGAGTCGCAGCCCAAGACAGTAGAGTCGATTCTAGTCCAATGATTTTCATTGGCAAATACTAAAGGACAAAATGAAAATCATCATCACTTCCAACTTGGAATCACGATTCTTTTAGGTGATAATCTCAATGCGTCAGTCATGACACCCCAAATGTGTATAAACATTATAGTCCATTCAAAACTCATAATTGAGCTGGAATTACAATTTTTTAAAGGAATCGCTATGCCCAACACTATTCGCAGTGATGACTACTCCTATACTTATAGGTTAAGAAAAGCTAATTCACCAACTTCAAAGTTTTTGTCAATATGCATTCTTCCATGTGAGCTTAGGACTTACTTTTGTCCCAAAAAGTTATATCAACAAATTTAGGGTTCACACTACTAACCCAGCACGTGCATTACACACGCCTTTTTCTATCGATCCAACGAGATGCATTTGTATCTGACCCACACAGAAGAAGATGAGTCCATGGTGAAAAGGGCCTACATGAGCTTAGACGAATGAATCATTAAGCATGCAGGTCTAGAAAGGTACCCCACAACTTAATCAAAACCCTCGCAATCAACTTGAAATCGAATATGAATCTAAGACAGCAGGTTATATTCCCAAGTACGTCCATATGACTTTGTAAAACAATATTAGACAAACAAAAAAAAAAGATTATATTAGACGAAGAATTGTTCAAAGAATCCTGTCGTACCATATTGCTATAAACATGCACAGCTCGAACTCTCATAGTTAATCCTTTGACTTGCTGGCAATCCAAATGTGAACGCACCTTATTTAGTTTCGAAACATTCGAGGTGTAGACATGGTCAGGTGATAATGTTCTTTAATAGTGTGAACGCAAATGATGTCAGTCGTTTTTATTTTCCTCAACCCAAAATGTTCCATATCCAATTCCTATCTATGCTGAATTTTCTCTCCAGTTTCCTGTTTCCAACAGCTCGTACTCTTACCTTTCTGTCTCTCTCACAACCTTTGCAGGCAAGAGATGTCCCTTCATTTTTCTTTTTGACATTCAGATGATGTTGGGATCAAATTTCGAACGCCTCCAAACCACCTTTTCAGGCGATCTTAAGAGCACACTCCCCCACATTGACCAACTACATTGAAGATTTTACTCCTAATATGCTCTCAACAAAACTCAAATCCAAAACCAAAAGGAGACTAACAAACTAGCTTATCATTTTTTTCAAGCCAGATACATATATACATCTTTTGCTTACTTCGCACCAATGTTTGAAAACCATAATTGGAGGCCTTACTAGATAGGCCACCAGCACACAGTTTAACTGGTTCAGGCAGTTTAACCGGAATAACCGGACAACTAGTGGAATAAGTCATATATAATTTAATGCATTATTCAGTTATCAGTCACCAGTCACGCAGGATTTGATTGGCCATCAATACGTTTTTCAATCGATTCAACCCATTTTATTGGAATAAGTCGTATATGTATATGTTATAGTGCATTATGTAGCCACCGGTCACGCATAGATAGAATGCGCATAGCTACGTAGGTTAAGTGTTTGGCTTTTTACATATTATTTTAAGATAAAAGGTTAGAAATTGTGTGAACAACAAGTTTGCTAAATATAGTTTAAACAAATCACGAAGCCTAATTGGTTGGAGTCGTACATCTATCCTCCCAAAAGTCAGTGGATTGAATTCCTATTTTTTGCAACCAAAATCTCTCTTTTCACAGCAATTGAAAATCAAGATCGAGACTGATTAAATCCGAAACAATCTGACCGGTTCGGCCGGTTCTTGACCATTTTTGACCTCATCGGTACAGGGGCATGAACGGGACTGGAGGTCTAACTGGTTGAATCGGCCAGTCCGATCCACTTGTAAATACATTGTAGCGAACCTCATAAAAAAAGAGTAAAAGAAAAGGAAGAAAATAAATAAGGACTAACAACCAAGACATCGGGTGTGCGTGATAGAGACGGGCTCGAGCGTGGGACTCCATGTTGCGAGCTTGATCCCCTCCGTCCACGGAGTGTGTTTAGATACACGCGGTAGTTATGTAGACTAATCCCACAATCGTGAGGCAAAGCATAGATCGCCCTATCAATAAAAATAAATTGTAGGATTGTCCAATGCGATTACCTGTAGTCATACTCATGAACAAAGAATAAGTCAAGCCGGACATTTTCATAATAACAATATCAGTCATTACGATGTATTAACTGGGAAGCAAGGATAAAATTATGATTGTTAAAAGGGTTAGGAATCCAAAGTTAAACTTGTCGTCTGACAAAATCCCAATTGTGCATACTTATGAGGTTAGCAAAATGGTGTGCTCGATGTAAATACTGGGTTCTTTTACTAGGGTTACGTTTGTAGGAAGTTTATTAACGCTATGAGATTATATGACTATGCAGGCTCTTCTATGGTCCTTGATTAGTATTTGAACCTCTTGAAAATGTAATTACTAACTCAAAAGCAAAAATTGCTAACAATGACGTATGTCGACAAAATTACGAAGATATCGAGAAAATTACTATCGCAAATATTGCTTTTGTTTACCAATCAAGTAACAAAACCTACCGTATTATCTTCAATAAATTCACGGACCCGCCTAGTAGGCAGTGATGTACGGGCGTAAAATCTGCCCCCTTCCCGTGGAGATCAAAAAAATAAAATCTCTTTTCAATTTATATTGTATGAAGAAGTATCAAAACCTCAGGCGACGGGGCAAAAAAAAAATACTTCTGGCGACGGAAAAACGTCCTGAAAAGGCCCAAAATCCCGTATTTATGGGAAACTAGCTACGGTCTGTCTCCTGTCGCCAGCCTTATGCTTACTGAGATCTTGTTTTGGTTGGCCGCCGCTAGCTTTCTAAGGACAGCTCTAGCTTCTCGTCTGTAACGACCAGCACAAGGGCTGAGTTCTCATCTCTCGTCATGAAAGTTGAGCATGTTTTGGATGTCAATTTATCTAATGCACTGCATCTAGAAGAACCCACCAAAAAGATGAGCGAGTCAACAGTTGGCAAAGAAGACGACCCTAAACCCAGACGTTCGATTCAATTGGTTCTAATTAAGAACATCAAGTTATTATCTATCAAACCATAAGTGGATTTATAATATGAACGGCTTTAAATTGCAGGAAGAGCTCAAAAAGTCTGTCAATATCTTGAACCACCTCTCCTGTTAAAAGATTCAGAAATTTCTGACAAAAATACTCTCTCAAACATCCTCAGCAATTCCACCCTAACTAGTAGTTCTAAGCTCGGGGAAAATTGTCCAGATAGTTATGAAGTCATTGTCAGTTCTAGTTGAACCATTTAATGTGCAACAACATTACCAAAAGTTTTAAGAATGATATATTTGATTCTGAATTAATGTATTTACCAAACTCGTAAGTCAATTATGGAAAGAAAAAGATGCCCTCGACATCGTTGAGGTCCGGTGACTGGCCAGAGGAAGAAGGAAGGGAAAAAAAGAAAGAGAAAGAAAAGAAAAATAAAAGAAAATATATATAAGTAAATAAATAAATTCGAAAAAATATAACAAAAAAATCATTAAAAATTATCCACATCAACGCCGGTCGTGCCACGTAGGATGGCAAGCTAGGGTGGCCAACATCCATGTCAGCGATTTTCGGTGAAAATTGGTTGGATTGACTGAATTAACACAAATACAAAAGGTTTATATATTAATTGGCAAAAAAAAAAAATAATTTAGGGCTTAATTGGCACAATTACAATAAATTTAGGACTTTTTCAGTAATTTCCTTGGAGATACACAGTAGAAAAGAGAGAAAAAAAAAAAACGCACATAAGAGCTCTCTCTCCCGTGGCCCCCCAGAAAGATTCCAGCACGCAGTTTCACGAAATCAACGAGTACACATCCGTTAACTATTGGATCGTGCTCAAATTATGTGGAGACTATGGTAAGACATTATTGTTAAGTTTGTCCGCTGGGATTGATGGAAAATATCTAGAAGTATAATCGGTCAAACTTGTGAATCAAGATTGGAAAGCTCAACGTGTGGTCTCGAGAAAACGGTGAATATGCGTCCATTCTAAGTCAGAATGCGTTTGAATATTGAGAAGACCTCCACGACACCTAGTTTTTCAACTTCACCAAAGGAATTGAGCATCAAAGATTTAGAGATCCCCTTGTGATGTTCACAGTCTCTAATGTTGTTCTTCCCGCCTCTTGCCCTTCTTCGCCGGTTACCGCCATTGTGAATCTTCCTCACGACCCCCTCGCTATCGGTCGTCATTTGAGTCAATAATCCAATTTAGGTATGTTCCAAGTTTACTTGTTCACTTTGAATATCTAGTTACTTAATTTGGATTATTTCGATTCTAACTCAATTTGGTGTGATGTTTTAGGCGTCCCCCGGATAGGAAGTTTTGTAGTTTGATATGTTGCATTATATGCTTGATAATTGAGATTTCGATCTTTGAGCCTAAGATCAAATCCCCAATTACCCTCGTTTCCTATTTTAAATGTGGTCAATATTTAATTATGTGGGTTTATTTATTGTATGTTATTAATTTGGAAACTTTACCATTTTGAAAAACACAAAAATCGTATTGCATTAAGAATAGATTGCATTCATATTAGTTTCCTAGTTTCCTAGTTTAAATTAGATGATCACATATTTAGGTAGTTTTCTATTTTAGCCTTAAAAGAAAATCACAAAAAATATCTCCTGCACACATCATATAGAATTAGTCATATCTTGCCACGTCATCATTGCCATGTCATCTTGGCCTTGTCATCATCATTGCCATGTTATCTTTGCCTCGTCATCATATGCCACATCATCCCATGCCATGTCTTCACACTGCCATGTCATCATATTCCACGATATCTCATTCCATGTGCTTGTCTAGGATCATATAAAATAGATTACATGTGATTAATTCTCAAACTTTTGCCCGTCATTAGAATTAGGTTACATATAGATTGCATTTGGATTATCCATGTCACGTGTCAATAAGAAATTGTCTTGATTAGGTGGCCTGATCCATGGAAAAATCAATGTTCTCAAGGTCAAAGTTCATTATTTTTATCTGGAAAGACTGATTTTGCGTAAAATATAAAAGAAATCACTAAATGGAGTTCGACAAAATGCCAGTGCACTATATTGAATGGCAATTACATTTTCTTTCATTTAATTTTGTACTGTATGCACGTGTGTAGATATATGTGTGTAATGCATGATCTTACATGATTGGTGAGCGGATACACTGTAATTTGCTCAAAAGTAGAACACGTGAACTAATAATTTACTTCCAAGGTTAAGTTGAAAATCAGCTAGCACTAACTGTTTGGACGCTACCGGTAGGGCCTCACTCTACCAAAAAATTACTACTTCTCAAACAAATGTTGTTTTGGCTACTTTGTGGAGACTTCCTAGCTCTATCTTTTTGAATTATTAGCAATATTTGTAATGTTGAAGGATGCCCCTAAGCTGTTGTACTTCATCTTCTTGAAAATACTTACATTTCATATCCACAAAAAAAAAAAAAAAAAAACTTTACCTTTATTGTGTCGTGCTTGATCAGCTTCTACGTAGATGAGCAAAAGTTGCTTTCAAGACAATTGAAGTGTTTACACTGATTTTGTTCCGATTTTTGTAGCCCTAGCATTATTCATCCTTTAATTCCCATCTTGTTCTTGCGATGAAGAACTTTCTCTTAGGATGATGTTCGCTACGGTTGCCCATAAGAGAACTTCAAAGGGTATCTCTCAAGTGTATCTAATGGCAAATGCAGTCTTTTTGAAAAACAGACAGCTCTTACAGTTGAACTCTTTTCTTAAGAATTTGCATTTTCATCTTCAATTACAGATAGATGATGCGATCTTGATGAGAAAACAGAAAAAGATTAACGAACAAAGTTGAAATAAGACGAGAAATCTTTGAGCTTCATTCATTGCAGATAATGCTGGAAATTGCATTCTCATGCGGCTGAATTGAATAAAACACCTCCAATGATTTAATATGAAAATAAAGGGGGCATACAGGAGATATCAATTGGACATCATGGCGAGTTGCCATTTTAGAAAAGAAATGACCCAAATTTATTCAACAATCTCAAGCATGGACAGAACATAGATAGCTAGCAGGAGCCCATTCGTCAACGGTGTTGGAGAAGAGATCAGAAGCAAGCGACCAAGAGACAGCAGCAACAAAGAGCGGCGAAACTGCAAATTCGCCCCAAAAAAGGACAGAGTAGGACACACAACATGAGCGGCATCTTAAATTGGCCTGTAAAAATATCTGATCATATCGTTGCATCATAGTTCACTATTTCTAACTAAAAGGATGTGTTTCTTCTTCTGATTACTGTTGACCCTGAACAAACTAGATATGAACACTGGGAATTCATTTCAAGAATTGACTAGAGGAAGGGAGAGAGATGGCTAACCAGCCTCCCAAGAAACCGACTCTTTGTTGGTCTTGGTCGGGTGGAGGACGAGGCTGGACGACTGGAGGCGGCGGCGCACTGAAAAAACGAAAGATCAAGAGGTGGATGAAGATGAGAACCCGATGGAGGCAGCGGTCTATTGTAGTTGTTACGAAAAACGCGATGAACAAAAGACAGAACACAGAGTTTTACGTGGTTCGATCAAGGTGATCTACATCCACGGGCGAGGCAAACGAAATTCCATTATGATCAAAGAGAGTACAGATTACATAAGTCTCACTGTTCTCTCACAAAACAACTGTCTAAAAAAAAAAACCTAGCCGCAGCAGTTTATATATATATATCAGGCCCAAAAATTTTCTTCGGGAGCGTTGCCCCCGAACCCTCCGCGAGATATATCGTACCGCCGCAAAGATTTGTTTGCTTGCTCCGTGTTGGGCCTATCGGCCCAACTCTCCGCGTCACAAACCAAATCTCCACTTTTCGGGTCGCACAAAAAAAATATGTCGGGTCGGGTCATAAACCCAACCGGGTACATAAAATTCAAGACATATTTAACAGTAGTAATTCATTGTGAGAGTTTGATAAGACTAATACCTTGCCTTCTCTTCTGCTCGTAGAAAACCTGCAAAATCTTGACGGAGATCTGGGAACGACAGAATGAAGAGAGAGATCAGCTTCTTTTTCCTCCTTACCTTTTTGGCATTTTTGAAATACGTGTATAAGTCTACTAGTTAAATAGAAGAGAAAGGAGGGGAAAGAGAGGAAAGAGAGAGGAAACCGCAGTGAAATACAAAGGGGAGATACTCACTGGTAATATGTGCTGCTGATAATGATATTAATAATAATATTACACGGTTAGGTTTCTTACTGATGCCACGCGGTTAGGTTTTTTCTTGCTTGTGATAATTAGGTTAAAAAAATTGATTGGTAACCACACTTTTTAACGCATTAAGTGATTATTTGATACATATAAGATCTTTTTTATAGATACTTTTTATATGTAGTTTCATCACTTGATGATCTACTATCTATAGTAAGTATTGTAAAAGGTGCTCTTGTTCACAAAAATTACACATGGTTATTTCAGTTCGAGTTGATCAAAGCATTACACTTTACTCAATTTGAGAATATTAAAGACATTGTTTTAACTCAGCTCAAGTTATACTTGGTACACTTTCTTTGTAACTCAGATAAGATTTGAGTACTAACTAGATATGACACAGTCCTAACCAACCCCGATTTGCGTCCATAACGAGATAGAGTTTTTGAGTCACTGGAGTTGAGCGTTTGAAGTATTGGCGAGCTCCAACTTGAACTAATTCAACCCAACAGATCAAGGAGAACTAGAGCAACCTATGTAGGTAGATAACTCGAAAACTTAAGTCACCCGGCGCGAGAGGTCGAACCCTCTTCCACATTCAGGTGAGATCGGGGCATTGCCTCATGGGGGATTCGAACTCGCACCAGTGGTCGAAGCAGCACCCAACCACTGAGGCATTGAAACTATAAGAGCGTGCTGGTTCTTGTACGTGTGTTATTGCACATGTATATCATTATATGAGAATGTAAATATAATTTATGCATTTCTACCTCATTATATTATAAGCTACGTCAACTCAGCTCATCTTGAGAGATTCACCAAAAAAAGCTAACTTATATACATTACTTAATCTGGTTCAAGTTTGTATGCTATCATGATCATCTTTGTCAATATCCACGAATCGAGGCCCAAGCTGGTAGCGTCGATTCTAGTCCATCGTTTCTCATTGGCAAATGCTAAAGGACAAAATGAAAATCATCATCATCACTTCCAACTTGGAATCACGATTCTTTTAAGTGATAATCTCAATGTGTCGGTCATGACATCCCAAATATGTATAAGCATTATCGTTCATCCAAATCCCATAACGAAGCTGGAATTATAATTTTTTAAAGGAATCGTTGTGCCCAACACTATTCGTAGTCATGACTAATCATGTACTTATAGTTTAAGAAAAGCTAATTCACCAACTTTAAAGTTTTTTGTCAATATGCATTCTTCCATGTGAGCCTGGACTTACTTTTGTCCCAAAAAGTTGTATTCACACTACTAACTCAGCGCAGGCATTACACATGCCTTTTTCTATCGATCCAACGATATGCATTCGTATCTGACCCACACAGAAGAAGATGAGTCCATGGTGAAAAGGGCCTACATGAGCTTAGACGAATGAATCATGATGAATCATCAAGCATGCAGATCTAGAAAGGTGCTCCAAAACTTAATCAAAACCCTCACAATCAACTTGAAATCGACTATAAATCGAAGCCAGCTAGTTATATTCCCAAGAACGTCCTTATTAGACAAAAAAAAAATGACCATATTAGACGAAAAGTTGTTTAAAGAATCCTGTCGTGCTATATTGTATGAACATGCCCAGCTCGAACTCCCATAGATTATCCTTTGACTTGGTGGCAATCCAAATGTGAACGCACATAATTTGCTCCTTATTTAATTTCGAAACATAGGAGGTGCGGGACAAGGCCACGTGATAACGTTCTTTAATAGTGTGAACGCAAATGATGTCGGCCATTTTTCTTTTCTTCAACCCAAATGTTACTTATTCTACTTCTATTTGTGCTGAATTTTCTCTCTTGTTACCTGTTTCCAACAGCTCGGACTCTTCACTCTATGGTCTCACTCACAACCTCTGCAGGCAAGAGATGTCCCTTCATTTTTATTTTTATTTTTTGGATGATGTTGGGACCAAATTTCACACGCCTCCACGAAATCACCTTTCTAAGCGATCTCAAGAGCACGTCTCCCCACATTAACCAAATACATTCAAGATTTTAGTCTTGAAATGCTCCCAACAAAACTTAAACTCAAAATCAAAAGGAGAGTAACAAACTCACTTATCGTTTTTTCAAAAGCAGACAAATCATGGATAAGTTAGTACTTCACACCAGTTGTTTGAAAACTGTAATGGAGGCCATACTAGATAGGCCACCAGTACACAGTTGAACAAGTCCAGGCGGTTTAACCGGAAAAATCGGACAACTGATGGAATAAGTAATATATAATATAGTGCATTATTCAGTCATCAGTCACGCGGGGCTTGATTGACCATCAGTACGTTGTTCAATCGATTCAACCGGTTTAATCGGAGAAATTGAGCGATTAGTGAAATAAGTAATATATGTTATAATACATTATGTAGTCACCAGTCACGCATAGCAACGTTGGTTAAGTGTTTGCTTTTCACACATTATTTTAAGATAATCGGTGAGAAATGGTGTGAACAACAACTTTGCTAAATATAGTTTAAGCGAATCATGTGGCCCAGCTGGTTAGAGGAGTACATCTATCCTCCAAAAAGTCGGTGGATTTTTTATTTTTTTTTTGGTCGACAAAAAGTCAGTGGATTGAATTGCCATTTTTTGCAACCAAAATCTCTCTTTTACAACAAATGTTAAACAAGATCGAGACTGGTTAAATCCGAAACAGTTGGACCGGTTCGGCCGGTTCTTGACCAGCTTTGACCCCACCGATACAGGGGCGTGAACGGCACCGGAGGTCTAACTGGCCAAACCGGCCGGTCCAATCTGCTTGTAAAAACCTTGCTTCGGACCTCATAAAAAAAACAAAGGAAAAAAAAAAAGCACTGACCCTGAGACGTTGGCTCTGCTGGATTAGGGACGGGCTTGAGCGTGGGACTCCACATTGCGAGCTCAACTCCCTCTATGCATGGAGTATGTTGAGATGCACGTGCTAGTTTTGTAGAAAAGTCTCACAATCGTCGGGCGAAGCGCATGTCGATAAAAAAAAACTAAATTGTAAAATTGTCCAATGGGATTACATGTAGTCATTCTGATGAACAAAGAATAAGTCAAGCCAACATTTTCATGATTATAAAATCAATGATTACAATGTATCACTTTGGAAGCAAGGATATAATTATGTTTCGACAAAAAAAAAAGGATACAATTATGAGCTTCGGTCATCGGCTGCATAAACTAAATGACAATAAGATTATCATTGTTAAAAGGGTTAGAGTTCTAAAGTTAAACTTGTCGTCTGACAAGATCCCATTGTGCATACCTATTAGATGTTGCAAGAGAGTAGCAAAATGGTGTGCTCGATGTACATACGGGGTTCTTTTACTAGGGTTAAGATGATATGACTATACAAGCTTTTCTTGGTCCTTGATTAGTATTTTTTATCCTCCTGAAAAGTTAATTTCTAACTCAATAACAAAAATTGCTAACACTAACGTATGTCGGAAAAAATTACAAAGATATCGAGAAAATTACCATCGCGAATACTGTTTTTGTTTACCAACCAAGAATGTAACAAGACCTACTATGTTATGTTTGATAAAGTGATGGACATGGCTAGAAGGTAGTGGTACATGGGCGTAAAATCTGCTCTATTATATAAAGATGTATCGAGAAAATTACCATCGCCAGTCGTATGCTTACCGAGATCTTTCTTTGTTTGGCCGCCGCTAGCTTTCTAAGGACAGCTCTAGCTTCTTGTCTGTATAGACCAGCACAAGGGCTGAGCTCTCATAACTAGTTATGGAAGTTAAAATTTTGATTGTCAATTCATCTTATACACCGGATACAGAAGTACCCACCAAAAAGATGAGCGAGTCTGGAGTTGGCAAAGAAGATGAACCTAGACCTAGACGTTCCAGTCAATTGGTTCTAAGTGAGACCATCAATTTACTATCAAATTATATGTAGATTTATGATATGAACAGCTTTGGATTGCAGGAAGAGCTCAAAAAGTCTGTCAATATGTTGAACCACCTCTCCTGTTAAAAGATTCAGAAATTTCTGACAAAAATACTCTCTCAACCGATGAACATCTTCAGCAATTCCACCCAAATTAGTAGTTTTAAGCTCGGGGAAAATTGTCCAAAAAGTTATGAAGGCATTATCAGCTCTAATTAAACCATGCAATGT
>BCNH02000009.1:15187791-15208451 GCA_001662345.2 Metrosideros polymorpha var. glaberrima
TATCTTGTCAATTTACTATTCTGCTCTATTAGGTTGCAAGATATTTGGTTCATAAGATCCTTATAATTCTGTTTTTTTTTTTCCTCTTTTGTTGCATTCAATTAAATGTCTTTGCTGTCAATGTACTCTTTTATGCGGTGTGCAACTCTCTGTCCTTGTTTAGCTTTTTCTCTTATTTATTGATTATATGCAACCATTCCAATTTCTATGAGATGCTTTGTCTATCTTACAATGCAGGGAATCAGGGCTGATGGGATTTCTGATTTAAGTGATGAAATTGGCAAGCAATTAAGTGTAAAAAGTGCAGCATCAGGCTTGAGGTGAGCTTGCAATTTTGTGTTTGGGAATTTTGCATCTTGTCATTATAAAGTCTGAAGTCATGAAAGTTAGCTTGTGCAGTGAACCATGGGTTCAAAACATATGAATGCTTGTCAATTTTGATAATTTTGGCTTGTTGGGTTGCTCGGTCCTAAGTGCCACAATTGACTCCAAATAAAAAGGTCTTTTATTAAAAACAGAAAACATGAGGCCAAGGGGGTGCTGAGTGAGCTGTTACTCCAGTTCAGTCTTCTGCCTGATATGTTTTTTCCAATGTCAATGGTTTTAAAGATTAAAATTGTCAAGTTACTGCTAAATCAACTTAATGTTAATTTCCTTGGCGTGTATTATGAGTGTGTAGGCCAATTGGAGCAGTGGTTTACATGCAGCGGAATAACCTGAAGATGAGTTTGAGGAGCACTGATGATGCAACTGATACTTCAGAAGTTGCAAAGGTCCCTCTTAGCAGTGAAAATTTTCTTTGCCGTTGACTTTGAAGAACCAACCATATGTTGCTTACACAAAACGAATGCAGGCATATGGTGGAGGCGGTACCCCTGCTTCTAGTTCCTTTATCATAAGGATGGATGAGTATAATCACTGGCTTTCAGTGAATTCACCCTGAGTACATATTGGTAAAGTATCTACTTGCTCTTGAATTTCCTTGTATCTTTGTTTGCCATGAGAGAGAAATCTCCTTTCTTTTGTATTTTTATTTTCCATTTCATGTTAGAAAGTATCTGTTTGCTCACTGCCAGAAGAGCTAGACAAAAAGTTTTTTTTGTCCATCTTTATATACTCTCTCAGAAAATCTCATTTCTCCATAAATTGATTGACTTCGATCAATCAAGCCATGTCTGGTTTTCTCTGTTTATCCTTGCTGATCGAGTTTTTTCTACATAATATTTTGAGGCTATTTAACTTCAATAACTTTTATATACATATCATTAATAACTCCATGTCCATGAGTGCAATCTTATATGAGAGATAGTATGTGCTTGATGATTTTGTCTCATTTGGGTTTTTTGTGAAATCTGGAAATCTATGCATGATAAGTGTGACAGGTGGTTTTGCATTTTTGCGGTCAACGTCACTTGGATGATGCTTGGTGCTCTAGTCAACTGATAGTCATAAATTCCACAAGGTTCAGCTATATCAGGTGAAACACCTAAAATTGTCTGGTAATTGTAATATTTTGTACAACCCATATATAAGCACACTAATCGTGGCTAATTCTTTTCTGTAAGTTCTACATCTAGAAAGAGCGTCATGCACTAGTTGACTGGGCAGCCATCAATCTCTATGCCTTTGGCTGTTGGACATGCTGCTAATTCACAATGTTCTCCATTTGTTCCCCACCAAGTTATACTTTTATTCTCAGTGCTGACTGCAAAGTATAAAAGCACGGCCATGAATGCCACTCCTGCGTCCAGGGCTGCTGAGAGAACATAGTTGTATTTCTGCCACCACTGCTTTTGGTACCGGAAGATGAAGAAATTAAATATTGTTCCTACTAGAATCCAGGCATTGTAGTTTAAAGGTGTAGCTGCTGGCATCATTGCTGTCGCCCCTAATAAGACTGGAAGATTTATAAGACGAATCCAAGATTGCTTGGGGAATGCCTTGTGTAGTAGCCATACTATAATAGGTCCTATTGCACCTCCGAGGAAAAACCAGTTCATGGCTGGATAGTTTCCGAGTGTTCCAAAGATCCGTCTAGGTCCAACCAACCCCCATATGACAGATGCATCAAAGAATACTCGGTCACCTGGACACGTCCACGGACTATCCGGTGGAAGGAGATCATCTTGGCATATGTTGGTCACGGAGTTTAGCAGCCATAATGCCACTGCAATGTTGATGGTTCCAGCAAGAACTGTACCTATGAACTGTGAGGACACAAGAATAGAGTACTAAGGTAGTTTCAGGATAACTAGATGCCATGCATACTTATTTGATAGCAACAAGAGGGAGGATACTTAACAATCTTGTCACACCCTTGAAAGTCTAGTAAGATTTGATTGCTAGCACTAGTAAATGTCATTTCAGGAGATCCAAACTATACCCTAAGTGTTACTCACATATACGATGAGCTTGTGAGTATTTCTTTTTTGCAAGTGCACAGGATGTCAATCTTTTTTTGGATTATATAGGATGCTTCCACAAGCAATGCGCTTGTTCTAAGATGCCAACTGCTTCACCTTAATTCCGTTCGAAAAGGGAAAGGCTAACTTAAATCCTTGAACATAGAAAGTTTTTTGGTTTATATTTGACAGATCTTCACTCATGATCGTCTTCTTGGAACACTAAAAAGAGTTATCCCGAAGTTGGGGGAGCTCTAACTGTAGTAGTGTAACTTTGTAAATATCATGAATGAGTTCTCGAGTTAATACTCTCCTATCATGGTTCAGTCACACTTTTTTATCTGATTTGATGAAAAAATATTAGCTTTGAAGGAGCAAGGAATTCGATTGATTTACTTCTCTGGTTATTTTCATCCAATTTACATACTATAAATATGATACCTGAAATTCATGAACAACAATTTGTTACTGGAAATCAGTAATATTTATAGGTTGTCTGCATCAGAAGCACTAGATAAGTCGGTGGATCTATATTAAGGTTTGGTGGGCATACTTTTGGCATAGTTGATAAACAATATCAAATGGTTTGGAGCAGTAAAAAGTACCTGAACTAAGAACATCGATCTCGGAGGTATCTTCATGTAGTGTCCCAGCTTAAAATCATTGAGAAAGGAAACAGCCTGAGCCATGCTGATGTATCCATATGTTTTGAAGCAAACATTTGCTATTGGTCTTCCTGGCAATATGATGCCCATTATGTATTCTGTGATTATATTTAGTCCCGGTGTCTGTAGATAGAGAAAGATCATTGTTGAGTATAATACGTCTTTTTTAATAGAAATAAAGTCAAGAATAATTGTCCCATGACTCTTGATTTATACCTGATTTGTTGTGGCAGTGATGATACTAATGGGAAGGGTGAACACAAATGCAAGAGCACTAGCAAAGAGAAGCCCCCACCACGGCATTTGGACCTGATCATTCAGGAAGATGCATAGAGCAAGAGATACCGCCATACTTACAATGAGTAACAGGTGAAACCACCATGAGGGTATGTCTTTGTATCTCTTCATCAGTTTTGTATGGATATCTGCCTTCCCTTGGTGAGAAGCACGATAGCGCTTGTAGATCTCTCTGTTGAATGTAATTTTATATCACTGTCTGTATGTCTCATGAATTCAAGAAAATCAAGAACTTTATAGGGAAAAAAACATTCTAATTCTTCAAAGTTTTTTCAGTATCCAGTTGTTACACCTTTGTGTTAGGATCACCTTAGTTAGCACATAAGTTATTTGAAACTGTCAGTTCAGATCCTTTCAAGGTTCCACTTTCAGACCTTTACAATCGTGCCCTGGTATTTTCTTTCCGCATGCTGGTTGATGTCTAATCAAGTACTCAATAGATAGATTTGTCTAAATGAGCGTATCAAGGTGAGAAGATAGTACCTGCCATAGAATAAGGCCACGTGAGTTAGTGTTGATGCAATGGTGGCAAAACCAAAGCCGTAGGTGAGAGCAAAGAACATGCTTAAATGAATTCGGCCTTGCTCCTCGTAGTTTGGGATGTCCAACTCAAACTTGTCATTTACAATTGCTGTTATATTGTACCTTTGACCTTGCGCCGTGAACAAGTGCGAGGAAAAAATGGAGAATTTATTTGCACCATACAGGTTAAACCCCCAATAGGCTATGGGGACTACAACATAGATTACTAATGCATATCCCACGAAAATGTTGACTATGGCAAAGAAGGGGCAGATTAGAGGGCTGGACAGGAAGGATGCCACCACTGTCCAGTCAAGAGTCAAGGCTCCAAGTCCAAGGCCTCGCATACCCGAGCCAATCTGCTGGGCGGTGGCTGAGTTGGAGAATGCCCAGCAGACCCATGATATATTTGTGAGCGTGGAAAAGAGGTATCCGGGGACAACATACCATGAGAAGCTGCAGATCAGTGCAATGAGGAAGAATTTTGCCCGCGACATGCGCTGTTCGTCCCTCTCGTGTAAAGCCCTGCATCAATTTGAATAGAATGACCTACTTTAGGTCATGCACTGATTATCTACATGAAGTGCAAACCGTGGATATTTAGGGACCATTGTGAAATTATCATAGTATTTTGTGAATGTGTCTGTCGATTGACAATAACGAAGAACAAAGCGATCAACTTTCATATTTGTCTAGTGAATCCTCTGAAACTATTCAGATCCTGAAGAGAAATGATAGTTTGTTGTTTCTAAAGATGTCCAATGCAAGAGCGAACGCTTTGGTTGTTTCTGCAGCAAGTTGCGACCCCCTGCGTGCAACACCACGCAACTCAGTTCTCAGTTAGGAAGGATTTGTGCTTTTATCTGATCCTAAAGCAGGGGATGAAAGAGAGCGAATGTTACAATCTGTTTTTCCGTTAGTTTCGTGGCTAAGACAGTTCGGGTTTGTCCTTGGAACACAGGGTACCTGTGAGCATCATTATAGTTTAATTGGTGGGGCTAACTGGTGCATGTTGTTCCTCCCAATTTCAAGGGACCAGAAGCAGCAAGAAGTAGAAATAGCATATGAGTTATCAGGAAACTTTGAAGCTGAGGTGGGCTTGATGGTGTCTGTAGTTTGATTGAGAAGCTATTGGCTTTGTCGTAGATTTTCCTGAATCTTCTTATGTGGGGACTGAATACATTTTGAGTTATCATCGAGGCCTCAATTTCCACACTAAGTGACACGGTTTTGTGGGTCCCTGGTGCCTTTTAGAACTATCACTAGACATGGCACATCCGTAAGTTTATGGTCCACGTTGATGGCATGGCACATCCCACTATTTTGGGCACGACCCGAGAGAGAGACGAGAGGAGCTGGGCATACTGCATGTGACCCATATATTCAAGTTGCAGTGAAAAGTCAAACGAATTATAAGTAGAAGACAAAACAGTGATCCTATGGTGTCCAGAGCAAGTCATCCTCAACTTTAATCCTACGACTAAGCAACTAGACGTCCTGACAAGTCCTTATCTAAATCTACAGATCGCGGGCATCTTCTGACAGTGACAACATGTGTGTTTCCATTGCATGGTTTTGGGACTCGAGTGACCTCGAATCGTGGGTTAGAAAAGTTTAAGCTCCGGTCGATTCAATGCCTTGTCGGTATGGTAACTTAGGTAGGGCTGTGGGTTGGTGCTGCATGGAGCTGTCTCTGCCTGTATGCTATCTTGCCATTAGTATCTCCTTAGAACACTAAATCGAAAGACGAACATCCCACCAATTGTGTCTCCTCCTCTATTTACATGTGAATTCTGATAAGCAGGCAAGCAAGAAAGGGGGAGGCAAAGAGTGTATAATTACCGGAACAAGGAGACTTGGACGAGTGTATTAGGCCACCACATGTGAGCTGGTTCCACCACATACTTCCTCAGTACCCCTGCCCATCCGTATCCCAGCACCTGCATATCCCAATCCACATTACTATATGATTCACCATCTATCTTAATCTCCACTTCATAAGTTACTATCTTGTTGCTCTACATCTAAGCTTCACAATCGACCAGAAAAATTGTCAAAAAAAATCTTAAACCTATTGCACTTTTGCAAAATTCAGTCATAAACATTTTAAGTTTGCTAATTGAGTATTAACCCTTTTGCATTTGTATCAATTCAGTCCTTTTGATCGATCAACACTGATGTAGACAATTTTAATAATATTTTTCGAATTTTTTTATGTTTTATGTTTTATTTTATGTTTTCTCTTTTTTTTTCCTCATTCTTTTTTTGGGTTTTCTTTCCCCTGTGGCCGGTGAGCTCCGGCGAGAAAATAAAATATAAAACATAAAAAAAAAAATTGTTCACGTCAGCCCTAGCCGCCAAAAGAACTGAATTGGCACAAATGCAAAAGGTTTAGGACACAATTGACAAACTTAAAAGATTTAGGATTGAATTGGTAAAAGTATAATAGGTTGAGGACTTTTTTAACAATTTTTCCACAATCGACCCTAGTCTTCAATTGCTGTGTCGTTCAAACGATTCCAGTATGAGGATGGCGACAGTTTCCAATAGATACTGCGGATTCCTCGTTATATGTTCAGATATTGTAAATCTTCACTCCAAAATACGCAAGAACGATTTAGAGCATTACGAAATTAGCAAAATAAAAAAGAAAGTGATCATGAGTGAAGCACAGCAACTACGCCTACAAACTACAGGATGCAAATCTATCTTTATTTCATGACGCAATTTCCATTTGATTCGTTTTGATTCACCGCATGAAATGGAAACTTGTGTTGAATCTGATGATTCTGTAGGAGTGATCTTTGTTGGAAAAATTGTCAAAAAAATTCTAAACATATTACACTTTTACCGATTTAGTCTTAAACCTTTCAATTTTGCCGATTCAATCCTACACCTTTTTATGATTTGTCGATTCAGTCCTAAACCTTTTAATTTTGCCGAATCAGTCCTAAACCTTTTTATAATTTGCCGATTTAGTCATAAACCTTTCAATTTTACTGAATCAAGACTAATTCAGCAAATCATAAAAAGGTTTAGGACTGATTCGGCAAAATTGATGGTTTAGGATTGAATCGGCAGAAATGCAATAGGTTTAGGACTTTTTTGACAATTTTTTCTGATCTCTGTCTAACTATCTTTTGTTTTTTCGTTTTTTCTTAGTCTTACAAGTCCATTTCTCGTTGTTGAGGGAGTAGTAGATAGAACAACTTTGTTCACAGTAGAAAAGATGACTAGACCAATCTTTTGTAATTTATCATTGCCGGTGGCGTTCATGGAACCGCAAGAAATTAATACTGCCAATGAAAGCATGCATCAAGTTGCGACATTTATGATGTTCATAAGCCAAGTCCTCGTACGTCTCTCTTTTCTCAGCTACTTCCTTCCAAATGGCGAGAAAGAGAAACCCGAAAATTGAATAGACTGACCTGCGTCGTGATGATGAGAAGCCACCCGGCTAAAAACGAAATGTTCCGTCGATAAAACGCCTTGATGATGGTCACAATCCCGATGCTGTAAGCCGACCCGGATCCGAACGCGCTCCCGGCATTGGCGAATATGGAGATGAGCACGTGCTCCTTCATGTTGAATGGACTGGGGTTGAGCGAGAAGAGCCGGGGGCCGAGCCCGGGGATCCGGAACTTTGCCTCCGGCAGCACCGCGGCCATGAAGCGGCCGATGGGGAGCGTGGCAACCAGGACGGTGATCTGGGTGATGACGAGGGGCTCGGCCCGGTAGGCGAAGAATTGGTTGAGGAAAGAGAGGAGGCCACACGAGAGGAGGCCCAAGAACCACATGCGGAAGGTCCACACGGGCAAGGTCGGGTCGTCGGTGTTGGTCACGGTGAGGCGGACCTCCTCGATGGGCGAGAGGTCATCATCGTCGACGCCATCGTCGAGTTCGGATAGCTTGGCGGTGGGTGGTGGTTGGAGCTCCAGTGTGCCCATGATGATGGGTGGCAAAAAGTGTGCTCGAGTGTGAGAGGAGGGTGGTGGTGGAGCTAAGGTGTCGAGTAGGTCTGGTTTTATACTCCAACGCATGGCGTTTGGTACTTGACTTTTGGCGGGCAAAGCCAAAAGATAAAAGATTCCTAGGTTCAGTTCTTCTAATTGAATGATTGAGCGTAAAAATTGCTGAAGAAGGGAGTCCAAAAGGATATTCTCTTTGTGGAAAAAATAGAATGGAGCTAAAGAAAGAGTTCGCGTGAAGAGTCCCATCCATTTCATGCAATTAAAGAAACTTGAGAATATCCAAAATGTTGACCCCGAAACACAAGTCCTTCGCGGCAGGTCCGGGGAATCAAAGAAGGAGAAATTCTGCAAGATTCAATTCGGTAGAGATTCTCACTCACGTATAAGAGAGTTTAAGATACGAAAATGCGGAATCATGTGTATCGGTGCAATAAGAAGCATTATGCAAGATATGGTAATGTAAAAAGGACTTTGTAGATTTTTTTTTTTTTTTGGTAAGGTAGGACTTTGTAGATTTCATCTTCAAATGACTTGAGAATTTTCATTTTTTGTTGAAAGAGATATTACACTTCCATTTGAAGGATTAGTTTCTCGATTACGAAAACTAAATTATAAGTCGGTTCGCGTCTAGATTAATTTAAATTATTTTCATGTAACATAACCATCGAAAGAGCTAAAGAAAAAAAAAATCTATGAAATGAGGCTGACTACTCTTTGGAAATATACATGTCCTTTAGCTAATCTGTGATGTTGATGTTGAAGTAGTCAAGTTTCAGTTTTACGTGTCTTCAATAATGTAGTAGTGGAGTCCTAGTCAATAGGAAGTAGCTTGATTGTAGGAGTTTGTTTCTGCACATGTTCTAGATAGTGGGATTTGTTAGTAGGTCTATGTTGCTGCTATTCTGTAGCTATTTTCTTGCTAAGTGGTTTGGATGTTCTGCCTATTTAATAGGCTTATGATCTGATGAATAATAAGTGCGAGTTACAGCAGTAATTCTCTTGTGTGTCTTCTTTTCTGGGCTTATTTTGCTCAAACAAATTTCAACAGTGGTATCAGAGCCACAAAAGAAAAGTGAGTGTGTTGAGTGTTCAAAAGGAGAGTCTTGAGCATTCAAACACGTGAGGAAAGAGAGTCCTGGATAGTAACTTCAATTGCAGCAGCACCCCGTGAGTGAGCAGATTATTTTTGCTTACAGCAGCAGCAGTGGTTCTTCTTTGCAGCAGCAGTGATGGCCACATAGAACTTTGTACAGCCTGCTATACCTCGTTTTGATGGTCATTATGACCATTGGAGTATGTTGATGGAGAATTTCCTCAAGTCCAAAGAGTATTGGGACGTGGTTACCTCTGGAATTGCCGAACCAGAGGAAGGAGCCACGTTGACAACAGCACAACGGACGGCTCTGGAAGCATCAAAATTGAAGGATCTTAAGGCCAAAAACTATCTTTTTCAGGCTATTGACAGGTCCATCTTGGAGACAATTCTCAACAAGGATACCTCCAAGCATATATGGGATTCCATGAAGAAAAAATATCAAGGAACTGCAAGAGCAAAAAGGCAGCAACTTCAAATGCTTCGTGGGGAGTTTGAATTGCTAAGAATGAAATTGGGAGAAACAATCACAGATTTCTTTTCCCGGACAATGGCAATTGTCAATAAGATGCGAATCCATGGAGACAAGATGGAAGACGTCACAATAGTTGAGAAGATTCTTCGCTTCTTGACACCAAAGTTCAACTTTGTTGTCTGTTCCATACAAGAAGCCAAGGACATTGAAGAACTCTCAATTGATGAATTGCAAGGATCGTTGTTGGTTCATGAACAAAATTTCCTACAGCAAGAACCGGAAGAGAAGGCATTGAGGCCTCAACTGCAGATCACTTTTCATCAATAGCAAGAATGAATAGTGGCGGAAGCAGAGGAAGGGGAACCAATGATCGCCGCAATTTCAATCAAAAATCTGATGGCTATTTTGCTCGTGATTCTCAAGGCAGAGGACGAGGACGTGGGGGTCGACACTCAACTGATTTCAGACCAAGGTCAGTAGACAAATCCAAAGTGGAGTGCTTTAGATGCCACAGGTATGGGCATTACAAATCTGAATGTCGAACCAATTTAAATACACAAAGTATGGAAAGGACTAACTTTGCAGCAGAAAAGGAAGAAGCAGAAACTCTCTTAATGGTGTGTCAGGAAAAAGAGAAAACTTCATCAAACTTGTGGTATCTCGACATTGGCTGCAGCAACCACATGTGTGGAGACAAGAAAGCATTCTCTGCACTAGATGAGTCATTCCGCACCACAGTAAAATTTGGAGACGACTCTACTGTGTCAGTCATGGGTAAAGGGACGGTTGCAATTGTTCCTAAAGGGACTTCAGTACATACCTTCAAAGAAGTGTTTTATGTTCCTGAATTAAAGACCAACCTCCTGAGTGTTGGGCAATTACAAGAGAAGGGCTATGAAATTTCACTCAAAGGAGGTGTTTGCAGAATCTATGATGCGAAACTGGGTCTGATCGCTCAAGTTACAATGACTGCCAATCGGATGTTCCCACTACATCTTCATAGCTCTTCCCACTCATGCTTCTCTACAAGATTAAAAGAGGAAGCTTGGGTATGGCATTTCAGATATGGACATCTCAACTTTGGTGGATTGCGGACGTTACATCAAAAGAAGATGGTGGAGGGACTTCCCCCAATCACTGCTCCGTCTGAAATATGTGAAGACTGTGTTGTTAGCAAACAACACCGTGCTCATTTTCCACAAGGAAAATCATGGAGAGCAAAGAAGCCATTGGCGTTGGTCCATTCAGACATTTGCGGGCCAATATCTCCAGTTTCCAATGGAGGTAAACGGTATATCATCACCTTCATTGATGATTACAGTCGAAAGATTTGGGTTTATCTTTTGCAAGAAAAATCTGAAGCTTTTGAAGCCTTTAAGAGCTTTAAAACACTTGCTGAAAAAGACAGTGGAAATCCAATAAAAGTCTTTCGCACAGATCGTGGTGGCGAATACAACTCGGCTGCATTTGCAGATTTCTGTGCGAAGCATGGCATTAAGAGACAACTCACTGCAGCTTATTCACCACAACAGAATGGTGTCTACGAACGGAAGAACCGCACCATTCTGAATATGGTGCGAAGTCTATTGACGGCAAGTGGAGTTCCAAAGAGCTTCTGGCCCGAAGCAGTTAATTGGAGTATTCATCTTTTGAACAGAAGCCCCACTCTTGCTGTTCTAAATATGACACCTGAAGAAGCTTGGAGTGGACAAAGACCAGTAGTAGATCACTTCAGAATTTTTGGGTGTATAGCCTATGCCCATGTTCCAGACCAGAAGAGAAAAAAGCTAGATGACAAGGGAGTCAAATGTGTTTTTCTTGGCATTAATGATCAATCAAAAGCCTACAAGCTTTATGATCCTATAACCAAGAAAATCATCATTAGTCGTGATGTGATCTTTAATGAAGAACAATTTTGGCCGTGGAGTGAGAAAGGTGTTGAAGGACAAATTCCAATGAATTTTGAAGATGATGAAGAGCCCACTACGAGCCAAATCACCACAGAAAATGCTGGAAATTCCACAGCAACTGCAACACCTGGAGAACGACCACAACGTGTCCGACGAAGGCCAGCATGGATGGAAGATTATGAAGTGTCAGGAGTTGAACAATCCGAAGACCCACTGATCCATTTTGCTTTATTTGCAGACAGTGACCCAACTACTTTTGATGAAGCAGTACAAAATAAAAACTGGAGAGTTGCAATGAATGCTGAAATTGAAGCGATTGAGAAGAATAATACTTGGGAATTGACAGATCTTCCCAAAGGGCAAAAAACAATCGGAGTCAAGTGGGTGTACAAGACAAAATTGAATAAGAATGGTGAAATTGACAAACACAAGGCACGCTTGGTGGCTAAAGGTTACAAGCAAGAATTTGGAGTGGATTACAAAGAAGTGTTTGCACCCGTGGCAAGACTTGATACAATCCGATTGGTGATTGCATTAGCAGCACAAAATTCATGGCCCATCTACCAGTTAGATGTGAAGTCAGCATTCTTACATGGTGATCTTCAAGAACAGGTATTTGTTGATCAACCTTCTGGATATGTGAAGCCTGTTAGTGAATATAAAGTATATAAATTGAAAAAGGCTTTATATGGATTGAAACAAGCTCCGCGAGCTTGGTATAGTAGGATTGATGCTTATTTTTTGAAGGAAGGATTTACAAAATGTCCTTATGAGCATACACTGTTTATTAAGATTGGTCATGGTGGAAAATTGCTTCTGGTATGTTTGTATGTGGATGATCTTATCTTCACAGGGAATGATAGTGTCTTGATTGACACATTTAAGAAGTCTATGATGGATGAATTTGAGATGACTGATCTTGGATTGATGCATTATTTTTTGGGTATTGAAGTGATTCAATCTGCAGCTGGAATTTTTGTCTCTCAAAAGAAGTATGTTCAAGAGATTTTAGACAAATTTCAGATGAAGCATTGCAATTCAGTGACCACACCAACTGAAGTTGGATTGAAGCTGTCAAAGGATCCTGCTGGAAGAAAGGTAAATAGCACTCTCTACAAGCAAATCGTGGGGAGTCTAATGTATTTAATAGCAACAAGGCCAGATATCATGCATGCCGTAAGCCTTATTAGCAGATACATGGAAAATCCAACCGAAAAACATTTGCAAGCTGCAAAGCGAATTCTTCGCTACTTGAAAGGGACTGCAACTTTTGGGCTGTTCTACAAGAAGGGAGAAAGATCAAACTTGCTTGGCTTCAATGACAGCGATTATGCAGGAAATATGGATGATCGAAAAAGCACTTCTGGCTATGTGTTTATGCTGGGTTCAGGGGCTGTCTCATGGTCATCAAAGAAGCAGCAAATTGTCACTCTATCAACAACTAAAGCTGAGTTTGTAGCTGCCACCTCAAGTGCTTGTCAAGCTATTTGGTTAAGGAAGATTCTTGGAGAACTTCAATTTAAGCAACAAGAAGCAACAACAATCTATTATGACAACAGCTCAGCCATTAAACTTTCAAAGAATCCGGTTCTACATGGGAGAAGCAAACATACAGATGTGAAGTATCATTTCTTGAGGGATCTCACAAAAGATAAAGTGATAGATCTTGTTTTCTGCAGGAGTGAAGATCAACTTGCTGATTTATTCACCAAGCCTCTCAAATTGTCTACCTTTCATAAGCTGAGAAAGCTTCTTGGTGTTTGTTTGTTGGATGCTCCAGATTAAGAGATGGTTTGTTTCTGTTCCTTTAAACTGATTGTCTGCAACATCAGTTTAAGGGAGGGTGTTGAAGTAGTCAAGTTTCAGTTTTACGTGTCTTCAATAATGTAGTAGTGGAGTCCTAGTCAATAGGAAGTAGCTTGATTGTAGGAGTTTGTTTCTGCACATGTTCTAGATAGTGGGATTTGTTAGTAGGTCTATGTTGCTGCTATTCTGTAGCTATTTTCTTGCTAAGTGGTTTGGATGTTCTGCCTATTTAATAGGCTTACGATCTGATGAATAATAAGTGCGAGTTACAGCAGTAATTCTCTTGTGTGTCTTCTTTTCTGGGCTTATTTTGCTCAAACAAATTTCAACAGATTCCGCACCTATGGGAGTTCCCACCTGAAAAGGAGGCCTTTGTTTTTGTTTTTGTTTTTGTTTTTGTTTTTGTTTTTGTTTTTGTTTTTGTTTTTGTTTTTGACATATGTTTTGTTCCATCAAGACACATTGACAGCGCAAAAATGGGAGAATTGATAACCATTGAAAGAGACTCTATAGTGCACCTATTTAAGTTTTCAAATGCATCCGATGAATTATCAACTCTTTTTTGCAAAGTGTATTGTGCATGCGTATGCCTCGATTACATGTCATTAAGTCGTGAAAGAAATGACCCGTGTGCTCTTTTAGCAATGTTTCATTTCCATCTCTCTTGTGATTATTAATGAAATCAAGAAGCGTGGCATCGCATGAGATGGTTTTACTATAATCCCCAACTGAACTAGGATAAAAGGACTATTTTTCCTAGTGTTATTCGAAAATCTTCCTCCCCTTTAAAATTTAGCAAACAATCTATTGCGTCCACATAAAGGCATACATGACGTGGAATATACGCACGTAAAAACATGCATATAAGTATAACATACATATACGCATCAAATCATGCTAATAAGTGTTTCAAGATACAGTCGAGCTTGAGAAGTAGAGGGTATGAAAATTGAGTTTCAAAACCAAATCTTTCTTAAGACGGTCTTAATTGGATCGAATTATTGAATTCAAGATTTAAGAAGAAGTAATTCGATATCAAGGGACTGACAGGGGTACTTGACGATTCGTGACCACATAATATAATCTTATTTCTTACAAGTAACAGAATATTATCTTAATAAATTAAAATCATTAAACCAACACCAGGGAAAGACAACCCGAATTGTTGAAAACGCCTAAAACTGTCCAGGGCTTGGAATATTATTTACTACTCATGTAGAACCGCACTGATTGTGGCTAATTTTTTCTTTTTCCCTGTAAGTTCTACATCTAGAAAGAGCTTCATGCATCAGTTGACTGGGCAACCATCAGCCTCTATGCCTTTGGCTGTTGGACATGCTGCTAGTTCACAATGTTCTCCGTCTGTTCCCCACCAAGTTAGACTTCTATTCTCCATGCCCACCGAGAAGTATAAAAGCACGGCCATGAATGCCGTTCCCGCGTCCAGGGCTGCCGAGAGAACGTAGTTGTATCTCTGCCACCACTGCTTTCGGTATCGGAAGATGAAGAAATTGAATATTGTTCCGACTAGAACCCAGGCATTGTAGTTTAATGGTGTAGCTGGTGGCATCATTCCTGTCGCCCCTAATAAGACTGGAAGATTAACGAGAGGAATCCAAGATTGCTTGGGGAACGCCTTGTGTAGTAGCCATACTATGATGGGTCCTACTGCACCTCCCAGGAAAAACCAGTTCATCTCACGGTAGTTTCCCAGTTTTCCAAAGATCCGTCTAGGTCCAACCAACCCCCATATGACAGATGCATCAAAGAAAACCCGGTCACCTGGACACGTCCAGGGACTATCCGGTGGAAGGAGATCGTCCTGGCATATGTTGGTAACAGAGTTCAGCAGCCACCATGCCACTGCAATGTTGATGGTTCCGGCGAGAACTGTACCTATGAACTGTGAGGACACAAGGATAGAGTATAAGGTCGTTTCGGAATTACTAGATGCCGCACGTACTTATTTAATAAGTAGCAACCAGAGGGAGGATACTTGACAATCTTGTCACGCCCTCGAAAGTCTAGTAAGATTCGATTGCTAGCTTTAAGTAAACGTCATTTCAGGAGATCCAAACTATGCCCTTAGTGTTACTCACATCTATGATTTTTGTGAGTATTTCTTTTTTGCAAGTGCCTAGGATGTTGATCTTGCTTTGGCTGATATATGTCGCTAGCTTGAATCTTTGAACATAGAAAGTTGTGTTTTGTATTTGACAGTTCTTCACTCAAAATCGTCTTCCTGGAACAGTGAAAAGAGTTATCCCAAAGATGGGGGATCTCTAACTATAGTAATGTATATATTGTAAGTATCATGAATGAGTTTACAAGTTAATACTATCCTATCACGGTTCAGTCACACTTTTATATCAGGTTTGATGAACAAATTAATAGTTTTGAAGCAGCAAGGAATTCCACCAATTTGCTTCTCTGGTTATTTTCCTCCAATTTACTTTATAAATATGATAACTGAAACTTATGAGCAACAGTATGTTACTGGTAGTCAGTAATTATTTATAGGTTGTCCGCATCAGTAGCACCAGATAAGTCGGTGGATCTGTGTTGAATTTGGTTGGCTTCCTTTTGGCATAGTTAATTAAAGGGGATCAGATGGTTAGGAGCAGTAAAAAGTACCTGAACTAAGAACATTGATCTCGGTGGTATCTTCATGTAGTGTCCCAGCTTAAAATCACTGAGAAAGGAAACCGCCTGAGCCATGCTGATGTATCCATATGTTTTGAAGCAAACATTTGCTATGGGTCTTCCTGGCAATATGATGCCCATTATGTATTCTGTGATTATATTTAGTCCAGGTGTCTGTAGATAGAAAGAGATCACTGTTGAGTATAATATGTCTCGTTACATGGAAATTAAGTCAACCATAAATGTGCCATAACTCTTGATTCATACCTGATTTGTTGTGGCAGTGATGATACTAATGGGAAGGGTGAATACAAATGCAAGGGCACTAGCAAAGAGAAGCCCCCACCACGGCATTTGGACCTGATCATTCAGGAAGATGCATAGAGCAAGAGATACCCCCATACTTACAATGAGCAACAGGTGAAACCACCATGAGGGTATGTCTTTGTATCTCCTCATCAGTTTTGTATGGATATCTGCCTTCCCTTGGTGAGAAGCACGATAGCGCTCGTAGATTTCTCTGTTATAATGTACTTTTACATCAGTGTCCGTATGTCTCATGAATTCAATATAATCAAGCACTTAACAGGAAATATAAAGCCATTCATCAGTATCTAGCTGTTGTGTGTCTGTGTTATAACTATAGGATACCCTTGGTACGCAGAAAAGTTATTTAAACTGTAAGTTCAAATTCTTTCAAGGTTCCGTTTTCAGACCTTCACAATCTTGCCCTGGTATTTTCTTTCCACATGCTGCTTGATGTCTAATCAAGTACTAGAGAGATAAATTTGTCTAAATGAACGTATCAAGGTGAGAAGATAGTACCTGCCGTAGAAGAAGGCCACGTGAGTTAGCGTTGATGCGATGGTGGCAAAACCAAAGCCATAGGTGAGAGCAAAGAACATGCTTAAATGAATTCGACCTTGCTCCTCATACTTTGGGATGTCCAACTCGAACTTGTCGTTTACGATTGCCCTTATATTGTACCTTTGACCTTGCGCCGTGAACAAGTGCGAGGAGAAAATGGGGAATCTATTTGCACTATATACGTTAAACCCCCAATAGGCTATGGGGATTACAACATAGATTATCAATGCGTATCCCACGAAAACATTGACTATGGCAAAGAAGGGGCAGATTAAAGGGCTGAACAGGAAGGATGCCACTGCTGTCCAGTCGAGCGTCAAGGCTCCAAGTCCAAGGCCTCGCATACCTGAGCCGATCTGCTGGGCGGTGACTGAGTTGGAGAATGCCCAGCATACCCATGATATATTTGTTAGCGTGGAAAAGAGGTATCCAGGGACAGCATACCATGAGAAGCTGCAGATAAGTGCAATGAGGAAGAATTTTGCCCGCGACATGCGCTGTTCGTCCCTCTCGTGTAAAGCCCTGCATCAAAATGAATAGAATGATCTACTTCAGGTCATGCACTGATTATCTACATGAAGTGAAAACCGTGGATATTTTAGGACAGTGGTGAATTTATTACATTCTTTTGTGAATGCATGTGTCGATTGACAATAAGGAAGGACAAAGCGATCAACTTTCATATTTGTCTAGTGAATCCTCTGAAACTATTCAGATCCTGAAGAGAAATGATAGTTTGTTGTTTCTAAAGATGTCCAATGCAAGAGCGAAGGCTTTGGTTGTTTCTGCAGCAAGTTGCGACCCCCTACGTGCAACACCACGCAACTCAGTTCTCAGTTAGGAAGGATTTGCGCTTTTATCTGATCCTAAAGCAGGGGATGAAAGAGAGCGAATGTTACAATCTGTTTTTCCGTTAGTTTCGTGGCTAAGACAGTTTGGGTTTGTCCTTGGAACACAGGGCACCTGTGAGCATCATTATAGTTTAATTGGTGGGGCTAACTGGTGCATGTTGTTCCTCCCAATTTCAAGGGACCAGAAGCAGCATGAAGTAGAAATAGCAAATGGGTTCTCATGAAACTTTGAAGCTGAGGTGGGCTTGATGGTGTCTGTAGTTTGATTGAGAAGCTCTTGGCTTCATCGTAAATTTCCTGAATCTTCTTGTGTGGGGACTGAATACATTTTGAGTTATTATCGAGGCCTCAATTTCCACACTAAGTGACACGGATTTGTGGGTCCCTGGTGCCTTTTGGAACTATCACTAGACATGGCGCATCCGTAAGTTTATGGTCCATGTTGATGGCATGGCACATCCCACTATTTTGGGCACGACCCGAGAGAGAGAGAGAGAGAGAGAGAGAGAGAGAGAAACGAGAGGGACGAGAGGAGCTGGGCATACTGCATGTGACCCATATATTCAAGTTGCAGTGAAAAGTCAAACGAATTATAAGTAGAAGACAAAACAGTGATCCTATGGTGTCCAGAGCAAGTCATCCTCAACGTTAATCCTACGCCCAAGCAACTAGACATCCTGACAAGTCCTTATCTAAATCTACAGATCGCGGGCATCTTCTGACAGTGACAACATGAGCGTTTCCATTGCATGGTTTTGGGACCCGAGTGACCTTGAATCGTGGGTTAGAAAAGTTTAAGCTCCGGTCAATTCAATGCCTTGTCGGTGTGGTAACTTAGGTTGGGCTGTGGGTTGGTGCTGCATGGAGCTGTCTCTGCCTGTATGCTATCTTGCCATTAGTATCTCCTTAGAACACTAAATCGAAAGACGAACCTCCCACCAATTGAGTCTCCTGCTCTATTTACATGTGAATTCTGACAAGCAGGCGAGCAAGAAAGGGGGAGGCAAAGAGTGTATAATTACCGGAACAAGGAGACTTGGACGAGTGTGTTAGGCCACCACATGTGAGCTGGTTCCACCACATACTTCCTCAGTAGCCCTGCCCATCCGTATCCCAGCACCTGCATATCTCAATCCACATTACTATATGATTCACCCTCTATCTTAATCTCCACTTCATAAGTTACTATCTTGTTGCTCTACATCTAACTTTCACAATCGACCAGAAATATTGTCAAAAAAGTCTTAAATCTATTGTACTTTTGCAAAATTCAATCATAAACCTTTTAAGTTTGTCAATTGAGTCATAAACTTTTTACATTTATATCAATTCAGTCATTTAGGCCGGCTAGGACTGACGTGGATAATTTTAATAATATTTTTCGAAAAATTTTTATGTTTTATGTTTTATTTTCTCTTTTTTTCCTCATCTTTTTTTTTAAGTTTTCTTTCCCCTTGTGATAGGCGAGCTCCGGTGAGAAAATAAAAATTCAAATTTCAAAAATTTTAAAATATTATTAAATTTGTCCACGTCAACACTGGCCACCAAAAGGATTAAATTGGCACAAACGTAAAAAAATTTAGAATTCAATTGACAAAGGTATAATAAATTTATGACTTTTTAAATAATTTTTCTACAATCGACCCTAGTCATCAATTGCTGTGTCGTTCAAACAATTCGAGTACGAGGATGGCAACAGTTTCCAATAGATACTGCGGATTCCTCGTGATATGTTCAGATATTGTAAATCTTCACTTCAAAATACGCAAGAACGATTTAGAGCATTATGGAAATAGCAAAACAAAAAAGAAAGCGATAATGAGTGGAGCACTGCAACTACGCCCACAAACTACAGCACGCAAATCTATCTTTATTTCACGACTTTGATTCGTTCGATTCACCGCACCAAAATGGAAACTTGTGTCGAATCTGACTATCATTTGTTTTTATTGTTTTTTGGGATATGTTCACGATAAGTCCTAATAAAAAAAGTGTGTTTGAATCCTAAAACTTGTAAAAAGTTCAAACAAGTCCTAAAACTTGTAAGAAAAGTGCATTTGAGTTCTAAAACTTACAAAAAGTTCAAATGAGTTCTAAAATTTGTCACAAAAGTATATTCGAGTCCTAAAACTTGTCATATTAGTCTAATCAAGTCCTAAAACTTGTCATATTAATCTAATCAAGTCCTAAAACTTATTATATTGATCCGATCAAATCCTTTTTTAAAGTTACATTTTTAAAAAGTTTTAGGATTCATTTGTACTTTTGTAACAAGTTTTATGACTTATTTGAACTTTTTGTAAGTTTTATAACTCAAACACACTTTTCTTACAAGTTTTAGGACTTATTGTGAAGATATCCCTTGTTTTTTCTTAGTCTTACAAGTCCAGTTCTTGTTGTTGAGGGAGTAGTAGATAGAACAACTTTGTTCACAGTAGAAAAGATTACTAGACCAATCTTTTGTAATTTATCATTGCCGGCGGCGTTCATGGAACCGCAAGAAATTAATACTGCCAATGAAAGCATGCATCAAGTTGCGACATTTATGATGTTCATAAGCTAAGTCCTCGTACGTCTCTCTTTTCTCAGCTACTTCCTTCCAAATGGCGAGAAAGAGAAACCCGAAAATTGAATAGACTGACCTGCGTCGTGATGATGAGAAGCCACCCGGCTAAAAACGAAATGCTCCGTCGATAAAACGCCTTGATGATGGTCACAATCCCAATGCCGTAAGCCGTCCCGGTCCCGGCATTGGCGAATATGGAGATGAGCACGTGCTCCTTCATGTTGAACGGGCCGGGGTTGAGTGAGAAGAGCCGGGGCCCGAGCCCGGGGATCCGGAACTTTGCCTCCGGCAGCACCGCGGCCATGAAGTGGCCAATGGGGAGCGTGGCAACCAGGACGGTGATCTGGGTGATGACAAGGGGCTCGGTCCGGTAGGCAAAGAATTGGTTGAGGAAAGAGAGGAGGCCACACGAGAGGAGGCCCAAGAACCACATGCGGAAGGTCCACACGGGCAAGGCCGGGTCGTCCGTGTTGGTCACGGTGAGGCGGACCTCCTCGATGGGCGAGAGATCGTCCTCGTCGACGGCATCATCGAGTTCGGGTAGTTTGGTGGTGGGTGGTGGTTGGAGCTCCAGTGTGCCCATGATGGTGGG
>BCNH02000009.1:15211612-15269742 GCA_001662345.2 Metrosideros polymorpha var. glaberrima
TATACTTTTTAAAAATATTATCAGAAACAAATTTTTCTACATTAAAGTGTTTCAACAATATAAGTTAGGATGGATATGGATTAAGTAGCAGGAAAATTGTCCAAAAAGTCTTAAACTTATTGTACATTTGCCAATTAAACCCTAAACATTTTGCTTTTGTGCCAATTCAGTGCATTTTGCCGATTGGCATTAATGTTGACAATTTTTAATAATTTTTTATTTTTTTCAAAATTTTCATTTTTATATATTTTCTTTTCTTTTCTTTTCTTTTCTTTTCTTTTCTTTTCTCTTTTTTTTTTATCTTTCTTTTTGCTTTTCCTCCCCCTATGGCTAGCGAGTTCCGGTGGCCGAGGCTCATTAGCCACTAGGCCAAGGCTGCGAAGCCCTCACCAGCGAAGGCGACCTCACCCACGGCTAGCGAGGCCATGGCTGTCTTTGCCCACGACCAACAAGGCCCTGGCGAGGCTGGCCTTGCCACGGCAGTGCCTTGCGTATCGCGAATCAATCTCGTGAGGCTATTTTCAACAAGGATGGATGGCAGTGGCTCGGCTAACTCGATCTCGTGAGGCTGCTCGCACACTAGAGGATGTGCAGCAACTCGGCTAGGGGTCGCAATTAGCCAGAACCAGTGGAAACAGAGCGCTTGCTCTATTTTCTCAAACCAAGACAAGGCAGCGGTGTCGGTTTAGCTAGGCAGGCGAAGAGCAACCTAGATCTGAGCGAGGCTAGCCTCGTCGACCGTAGGTGAAGGCGGCCATGGCCTCGGCAATCGCGGGCAAGGCTACCTTTGCTAGCGACCGGTGGCCAACAAGGGCTTCATGGCCCTGGCCATAGGGAGAAGAAAAGCAAAAAGAAAGAGAAAAAGAGAAATAAAATAAATATAAAAATTCAAAATAAATTAAAATATTATTAAAAATTGTTTAAGACTCAATTGGCAAACTCAAAAGGTTTAGAACTAAATTGACAAAAGTGCAATAGGTTTAAAACTTTTATGGTAATTTTTCCTTAAGTCGGGTATGGGTCGCTAGATTAGTATTGCATATAAATGGATCAAAATAGGTTTTATGGGTTGAACCATTTTTGATCCGATCTACCCATTTGACAGGTCTAATGTTAGCTAAGGGATATAAAAAAAAAATTGTCCATTCTCATCACAAATCGATATAAATAATTTAAATTATTTTCATCACCATCGAAAGAGCTAAAGAAAAAAATTTCGATGAAATGTGGCTGACTACTCTTTGGAAATATACCTGTCCTTTTGCCAATCTGTGATGTTGATTCCGCACCTATGGAAGTTCCCACCAGAAAAGGAGACCTTTATTTTTATTTTTATTTTTATTTGCTAAATTGACATATGTTTTGTTCCATCTAGACACATTGACAGTGCAAAAATGGGAGAATTGATAACCATTGAAAGAGACTCTATACTGCACCTATTTAAGTTTCAAATGCATCCGATGAATTATCAACTTTTTTCACAAAGCGTATTGTGTATGCATATGCCTCAAATACATGTCATTAAGTCGTGAAAGAAACGACCTGTGTGCTCTTTTAGCAATGTCTCGTTTCCATCTCTCTTGTGATTATTAATGAAATCAAAGAGCGTGACATCGCATGAGATGGCTTTACTAAAATCCCCAACTGAAGTAGGATAAATGGACTATTTTTCTTAGTATCATTCGAAAATCTTCCTCCCCTTTAAAATTTAGTAAACAATCTATACATGATGTGGAATATACGCACGTGAAAACATGCATATAAGTATAACATACATATACGCATCAAATCATGCTAATAAATGTTTCAAGATACAGTCGAGCTTGAGAAGTTGAGGGTATGAAAATTGAGTTTTGTTATTTTGAAGATGGCAAGGTACTCTAGATCAAAACCAAATATTTCTTAAGACAGCCTTCATTGGATCGAATTATTGAATTCAAGATTTAAGAAGAAGTAATTTGATATCAAGGGACTGACACGGGTACTTGACGATTCGTGACCACATAATATAATCTTATTTCTTACAAATAACAGAATATTATCTTAATAAATCAAAATCATTAAACCAACACCAGTGAAAGAAAACCCGAATTGTTGGAAACGCCTAAAACTGTCCAGGGCTTGGAATATTATTTACAGCTAATGTAGAACCGCACTGATTGTGGCTAATTTTTTCTTTTTCCCTGTAAGTTCTACATCTGGAAAGAGCTTCATGCATCAGTTGACTGGGCAACCATCAGCCTCTATGCCTTTGGCTGTTGGACATGCTGCTAGTTCACAATGTTCTCCATCTGTTCCCCACCAAGTTAGACTGCTATTCTCCATGCTCACCGAGAAGTATAAAAGCACGGCCATGAATGCCGTTCCCGCGTCCAGGGCTGCCGAGAGAACGTAGTTGTATCTCTGCCACCACTGCTTTCGGTATCGGAAGATGAAGAAATTGAATATTGTTCCAACTAGAACCCAGGCGTTGTAGTTTAATGGTGTAGCTGGTGGCATCATTCCCGTCGCCCCTAATAAGACTGGAAGATTAATGAGAGGAATCCAAGATTGCTTGGGGAACGCCTTGTGTAGTAGCCATACTATGATGGGTCCTACTGCACCTCCCAGGAAAAACCAGTTCATCTCTCGGTAGTTTCCGAGTTTTCCAAAGATACGTCTAGGTCCAACCAACCCCCATATGACAGATGCATCAAAGAAAACCCGGTCACCTGGACACGTCCAGGGACTATCCGGTGGAAGGAGATCATCCTGGCATATGTTGGTAACAGAGTTCAGCAGCCACCATGCCACTGCAATGTTGATGGTTCCAGCGAGAACTGTACCTATGAACTGTGAGGACACAAGGATAGAGTATAAGGTTGTTTCGGAATTACTAGATGCCACACATACTTATTTAATAAGTAGCAACAAGAGGGAGGATACTTGACAATCTTGTCACGCCCTCGAAAGTCTAGTAAGATTCGATTGCTAGCTTTAGTAAATGTCATTTCAGGAGATCCAAACTATGCCCTAAGTGTTACTCACATCTATGATTTTTGTGAGTATTTCTTTTTTGCAAGTGCCTAGGATGTTGATCTTGCTTTGGCTGATATATGTTTCTGCCATAAGCGACATGCTTATTCGAAAATGCTGACTGCTTCACCTTAGTTCTGTTGGAAAAGGGAAAGGCTAGCTTAAATCTTTGAACATCGAAAGTTGTGTTTTGTATTTGACAGAGTTCTTCACTCAAAATCATCTTCCTGGAATAGTGAAAAGAGTTATCCCAAAGATGGGGGATCTCTAACTATAGTAATGTATATATTGTAAATATCATGAATGAGTTCTCGAGTTAATACTATCCTAACACAGTTCGGTCACACTTTTTCATCAGGTTTGATGAACAAATTAATAGTTTTGAAGCAGCAAGGAATTCCACCAATTTGCTTCTCTGGTTATTTTCCTCCAATTTACTTTATAAATATGACACCTGAAACTTATGAGCAACAATATGTTACTGGTAGTGAGTAATTATTTATAGGTTGTCCGCATCAGTAGCACCAGATAAGTCGGTGGATCTGTATTGAATTTGGTTGGCTTCCTTTTGGCATAGTTAATTAAAGGGGATCAGATGGTTAGGAGCAGTAAAAAGTACCTGAACTAAGAACATCGATCTCGGTGGTATCTTCATGTAGTGTCCCAGCTTAAAATCACTGAGAAAGGAAACCGCCTGAGCCATGCTGATGTATCCATATGTTTTGAAGCAAACATTTGCTATGGGTCTTCCTGGCAATATGATGCCCATTATGTATTCTGTGATTATATTTAGCCCCGGTGTCTGTAGATAGAAAGAGATCAATGTTGAGTATAATATGTCTTCTTACATGGAAATTAAGTCAACCATAACTGGGCCACAACTCTTGATTCATACCTGATTTGTTGTGGCGGTGATGATGCTAATGGGAAGGGTGAATAAAAATGCAAGGGCACTAGCAAAGAGAAGCCCCCACCACGGCATTTGGACCTGATCATTCAGGAAGATGCATAGAGCAAGAGATACCCCCATACTTACAATGAGCAACAGGTGAAACCACCATGAGGGTATGTCTTTGTATCTCCTCATCAGTTTTGTATGGATATCTGCCTTCCCTTGGTGAGAAGCACGATAGCGCTCGTAAATTTCTCTGTTATAATGTACTTTTACATCAGTGTCCGTATGTCTCATGAATTCAATATAATCAAGCACTTAACAGGAAATATAAAGCCATTCATCAGTATCTAGTTGTTGCCTCTCTGTGTTATAACTATAGGATACCCTTGGTTCGCAGAAAAGTTATTTGAAACTGTAAGTTCAAATTCTTTCAAGGTTCCGTTTTCAGACCTTTATAATCTTGCCCTGGTATTTTCTTTCCACATGCTGCTTGATGTCCTTATCAAGTACTCGAGATAAATTTGTCTAAATGAATGTATTGAGGTGAGAAGATAGTACCTGCCGTAGAATAAGGCCACATGAGTTAGCGTTGATGCAATGGTGGCAAACCCAAAGCCATAGGTGAGAGCAAAGAACATGCTTAAATGAATTCGACCTTGGTCCTCGTACTTTGGGATGTCCAACTCGAACTTGTCGTTTACGATGGCCGATATATTGTACCTTGCACCTTGCGCCGTGAACAAGTGCGAGGAGAAAATGGGGAATCTATTTGCACTATATACGTTAAACCCCCAATAGGCTATGGGAATTACAACATAGATTATCAATGCGTATCCCACGAAAACATTGACTATGGCAAAGAAGGGGCAGATTAAAGGGCTGAACAGGAAGGAAGCCACTGCTGTCCAGTCGAGCGTCAAGGCTCCAAGTCCAAGGCCTCGCATACCTGAGCCGATCTGCTGGGCAGTGACTGAGTTGGAGAATGCCCAGCATACCCATGATATATTTGTTAGCGTGGAAAAGAGGTATCCAGGGACAGCATACCATGAGAAGCTGCAGATCAGTGCAATGAGGAAGAATTTTGCCCGCGACATGCGCTGTTCGTCCCTCTCGTGTAAAGCCCTGCATCAAAATTAATAGAATGATCTACTTCAGGTCATGCACTGATTATCTACATGAATTACAAACTGTGGATATTTTAGGACAGCAGTGAATTTATTGCATTCTTTTGTGAATGCATATGTCGATTGGCAATAACTAAGGACAAGATGATCGACCTTCATATTTGTATAGTGAATCCTCTGAAACTGTTCAGATCCTGATGATGAATGATCTAATTCAATGCAAAAGCGAAGGCTCTGGTTGTTTCTGTAGCAAGTTGCAACCCGTGCTATACCACACAACTTAGTTCTCAGTTAGGAAGCATTATGCTGATGTTTCCATCCAGTTTTTGCACTTTTATCTTAGCCTAAAGCAGGGGATGAAAGGGAGCGCATGTTGCAATCTGGTTTTCCAGTAGCTTCGGGGCTAAGACGGTTTGGTTTGTCCTTGGAACACGGGGTATTTGCGAGCATCATTATAACTTTAAATGGTGGGGCCAACCAATGCATGTTGTTCCTCCCAATTTCAAGTGACCAGAAGCAGCAAGAAGTAGAAATAGCCAATGGGTTGTCAAGAAACTTTGAAGCTGAGTTGGGCTTGATGGTGTCTTTGCTTTATCGTTCTCTACAAAGGGGATTTTCTTGAATCTCTTTGTGTGGGGTGTGAACACGTCGTAAGGTATTATTGGGAGCTGAACTCATATTGCCTCAATTTCCACACTAACTGACATGGTGCCAATCCAAAACCATCGCTAGAGGGAGAGATTTGGGTTTACTCAATACAGTTGACATTAGATCAGTGGTCCATGTTGATGGCACGGCACATCCCCCACTATTCTAGGCACGACCCACGAGAGAGAGGGAGACGAGAGCCGGTCAAACTGCATGTGACCCATATATTCCAGTTGCAGTGAAAAGTCAAAGGAATTATAAGTAGAAGACAAAACAGTGATCCTATGGTATCCAGAGCAAGTCATCCTCACTTCAATGCCTGCTCTCAAGCAAGTAGACATCCTGAGAAGTCCTTATCTAAATTTACAGATTGCAGGCGGCTTCTGGCAGTGACAACATGTGCGTTTCCATTGCATGGTTTTAGGACTCGAGTGACCTTGAATCGTGGGTTAAAAAAAGAGAGAGAGTTTAAGCTCCCGATCGATTCGATGCCTCGACGGTATAGTTACTTGTGTTGGGCTGTGTGTTGGTGCTGCATTAAGCTGTTTCTGTCTATGCTATCTTGTGATTGGTATATCCATGGAATACGAACTTAATCGAAAGACGAACCTCCCACCAATTGTATCTCCTTCCATTTTCATGTGAATTCAGACAAGCAAAGCAAGCAAGAAAGGGGGAGGCAAAGAGTGTGTAATTACCGGAACAAGGAGACTTGGACGAGGGTAGCAGGCCACCACATGTGAGCTGGTTCCACCACATACTTCCTCAGTAGCCCTGCCCATCCGTATCCCAACACCTGCATATCCATATCCACATTACTATATGATTCACCGTCTATCTTAATCTCCGTTTGACGATGGGCACACCATTTTCTATCTCGTTTCTCTACATCTAAGTTTCGCAGTTTACCCTAGTTTTCAAGATTGCTGTGCCATTTAACAGTTCCAGTACGAGGATGGCGAGAGTTTCCTAGGAACCAATCAGATACTGCGGGTTCCTCGTGATATGTTCGGACATTCGACTCTTCACTTCGAAGCGCGCAAAAAACAGTTTAGAGCATAAAAAAGAAAGGCGAAAAATCAAAAGAAAATGAGTGGGAGCACCGTGACATTTATGATTTTCACAAGCTAAATCGTCGTGCGCCTCTCTTTTCTCAGCTACTTTCTCGCAAGAGGCGAGTGAGAGAAACCGAAGAATTCAACAATTGCGACTCGACTCGTCCATAATTAACTGACCTGCGTCGTGGTGATGAGAAGCCACCCGGCAAAGAACGAAATCTTCCGGTGGTAAAACGCCTTGATGATGTTCACTATCCCCACGCCGTAAGCCGACCCGGATCCGAACGCGCTCCCGGCATTGGCGAATATGGAGATGAGCACGTGCTCCTTCATGTTGAACGGGCCGGGGTTGAGCGAGAAGAGGCGGGGGCCGAGCCCGGGGATCCGGAACTTGGCCTCCGGCAGCGCCGCGGCCATGAAGCGGCCGATGGGGAGGGTGGCGACCTGGACGGTGATCTGGGTGATGACGAGGGGCTCGGTCCGGTAGGCGAAGAACTGGTTGAGGAAGGAGAGGAGGCAACACGAGAGGAGGCCCAAGAACCACATGCGGAAGGTCCACACGGGCAAGGTCGGGTCGTCGGTGTTGGTCACGGTGAGGCGGACCTCCTCGATAGGGGAGAGGTCGTCGGCGTCGACGTCGAGTTCGGATAGCTTGGCGGTGGTGGTAGGTGGTGGCGGTTGCTCCAGTGTGCCCATGATTGTGGGTGGCAACAAGTGTGCTCTGACCGTGGGAGGAGGGTGGGGGAGATGGTGCTAAGCTTTCGAGTAGGTCTGGTTTTATAATTCAACGCATGGTGGGCAAAGCTAAAACATAGAGATTCCAAGATTCCCTGTGTATATATTTATATATGACATATAGTTTTGGTAAGTGTGAATATTGAATGATGGAGTGTGAGTATGCTGAAGAAGATAGGCCGAACGAATATTCACTCGCAGAAAAAAAAAATAGTTTATTTGGTGGGCCAATAGCGGTGCTTGTCATTAAAGAAAATTGAGGAAACACAAGTTCTTCGCCGCAGATCCTGTGAATCAAGGAAGAGAATGTCAGAGATAATTAGAGATTTTCTCTAAGATAATTTCCTATGTGAGATATATTTCGATGATTTTGTTGATTCTTTTATTCTTTTAAGATTGCATGTATATCTACATTTGATTACGTTGGAGAAAATTACCAAAAAAATCATAAATCTACTATAATTGTGTCAAATTAATCGTAAACCTCTTAATTTGGCCATTTTTACCTTAAAACTATTGCACTTGTGCCTATTTTGTCATAAATGTTTTGATTGTGTCAATTTGTTCTAAGTTTTTTTGACATTTTGCCAATTTTATCCTAAACTTCTTGTCTATTCAACTAATTTTGGCCGAAAATAGCTAACGTGACAGTTCAATTAGCTCCAGTCGTTCTAGTGGCATGGCCAGCACTAACGATGACGATTTTTGCAATAAATTTTCTGATTTTTTTCCTTTTTTTCTTTCCTTTCTCTTTTATTTTTTTCCTTATTTCCCCTCGCCTATCACCAGCCAGGGCAAGGGCCGAGATGCCCTTGCCGACCTTGGGCAAGGGCTGGGAGAGGGTCCCCTCACCCAAATGGAGAGGGGCCTCACCCAAGCGAGGGTCCCATCATCGACCTCTAACAATGGTGAGGAGCCTCGCTTGTGGCCAGTGAGGGCGTCTTGGCCCTTGCCCTCACCGACGGAGGGAAATAAGGAAAAAAGAGAAAAGAGAAAGGAAAAAAAAATCAAAATTTTCAAATTACAGAAATCGTCCACAACAATGTTGGTCATGCCACATACGATGATTGGCGCTACTAGACTGCCAGTTAGCAATTTCTAACCAAAATTAGTCAGAATGACTAAATTAGCAAATCGTAAAAAAGTTTAAGATTAAATTAGCACAAGTGTAATGGGTTCACAAATTGAAAGGTTTATGACTAATTTGGCGTAAGTGCAATATGTTATGACTTTTTAGTAATTTCTCATCTTGATTAATATGTTATCCTAGATAGTCCTCTAATAAAGCCTACAAATAAACTCATGTATTCTTCTTCAATATATACTGAAATATACACAAATTTAATGTTTCTTTTTTGCAAGATTCAATTCAGTATTAAGTCCACGGCTATATTCAGTATATTGTGATGATTGGATCTAACTTATCGTCTTGAGAAAATGACTTGAAGAGAATTACCTAAATAACCTATAATAACGATAGTGTGCATGCAAAGGGCTATTGGGTAGTCGAGCAAGAGAACGAGGCCATATCCTTTTAGAGCATTCAAGGTACGAAAGTATGGAATCGCAAATGTTGCCGTGTCGGTGCAATAAAAAGCATTGTGCAAGAAAACGCTAATGGAGATTGACTTCGCAGATGTCGTTTTCAAGCGACGTGAGATTTTTCTTTTTCATTTTCATTTTCATTTTCTCTTTTTTTTGCACAAGAATTAGTACAATTTCAAGATCGAATCACATATATTGACTATCTGATTTATAGTCATGTATCAATCTATCGCCAAGTTGCGATATGAATGTGAATGCCTTATCTTGTGCGTCTACAAAAAGTCCTTGGATTATTTCTACTGTCGCACTAGTTTGTCATAGGTTGTCGACGGTTGACTTCCCTGTATCGAGGGGAGCTGTTGTTCATCGCGGCTTTTCCAGCTGGAGTTGCACTTGAGCAGCAAGATTGATACACTGGGTTTTTTTTTGTTGTATTTATTTATTTTGAGAGTACAATAGTCCAAGATAAATGCTGAGATTAACTGTTAATAAAAAATTCAAAGCGCGATGATTTCTTTTTCTTCTTTTCGAAATTCGAAAGGATAGATTGGAATCTTTTTGTCGCTTCAATAATGACGGAGCATCGTGATTTTGTCTATTTTTTACGATAAAGCAACTTGATTATTGTGGGTCCCACTATAAAAATATCGGAATGACCAAATTCGATTACTTGAATGACGAAGATTGCCCAAAGACAGTAGACACAAAGTCATCATAAGACGCCATAGATTCTTCAGGAACTGAGGACGAGTAGTGGCTTTGATCATGTGGATGATGGTCTTCGATTCACCAAGAAAAGAGTCACTATAAATAAATTGACAATTTCCGATCACTGTCCACCATGACTTCCTAAAGGACGACGACGACTCCAACTTTCCAAGTCAAGCCTTCCAAGATCCGCCATCGCCAATGGGGTCGACCCATCAAAATCGACCCAAAACGCGTGTCATCCTTGACTCTTGGAACGAGGGCCAAAGGAGGACGACGAACAAAAACGAAGAAGGAGGGATGCCGACAGCTCGATTCTTGACTCCCACCGAGGCTTCACATATTTTTCCAAGACCCCCACGTATCCAACCAAAAAAGGTAAAAAAAAGTCAAAATAAATAAAAAAATAAATAAAAAGAAAGCAATTCACGGGTCTTGGGTAAGTACCTCTCTCTCTTTGCCAATCTGTGTTTTTGATGACGCATTGATGAGGAGAGACACCCCGCTTGAAAAGGAGACCTCTCCTTTTCTTTTCTTTTTTCCCTTCCTTTTTGCTAAATCAATGTATGTCTCGTCGGATCAAAACACATTGATCGCACGAAACAGCAAAATTCATAATGACTGAAAGAGATTTCATGTGAAAGAAACGACCCTTGTACTTTTCTAGCAATTTCTTAGTCGACGAACTATTCGAACTTGTAAAAAAGCGCTCTCCCTCTCCATATCTCTAGCGATGACTAATTAAATCGAGAATGTGATATGACTTGAGATGATTTTACTAAAATCTCGGGTCAGTACCCAAAAGAACTCCAAACTTTAGATGTTATCTCAATTATATCTAAAACTTTTTTTGTCTCGTAAAAAACTTCCAACTTTTATTTTTATCCCAAATCTACTAGCGTTACCTTTCCGTTTATAATGACCATTAGTGAACCTACGTGGAAATGCCACGTCATTAATGAATTTCACCTCAGTATGTGACTAGGACAAATCGTTTACAAAACAACATCTTCTTAATGAGCAATTAAGAAGAGTGAAGGCAATTGAAAAGCCAAACCCTACTTTCTCATCAAAAAGACGTTGTTTTGTAAACAATTTGTCTCGATCAGCTTTCTGAGGTAAAATTCATTAATGACGTAGTGTTTTCACGTAGGTCACTAACGGCTATATTAGATGGAAATGTAACGCTGGTGGATTTGGGACAAAAATAAAAGTCAGGAGTTTTTTATAAGACAAAAAAAAGTTTTGAATATAATTGAGATAACACCTAAAGTTTGAGGGTTTTTTTTTTTGGTATTGGGCCCTATAATATCTAACTAAAGCGTTATTCGAACATCATTTTCCCCTTTAAAGGTTATTTAATGATCAATCTCTTGCATCCACAAAAAAATGCATACATAACATACATCAAATCATGCTGATAAGTGTTTCGAGATACTCGTTGAGGATATCCAACGCATCCTCTTTGGGCGTCGCTTTAAATTCCATCATATCGCCGTAGCCCAAAGGACGTGTTGGGCCTGTTTTATAAGTATCTCCACTAGCCCAGCCCACTGAGGATATGTTGCTGTTGGGCCGGTCTGCTCAAGACCCGTCGAGCTTGAGAAGTACTTTGGGCTCGGGTCAACGGGTCGAGCTTGAGAAGTTGAGGGTATGGAAATTGAGTTTTGATTGGATGGCATATGTCATGATTACAAATCGAGGTATGGATCCGTTGACTTTTGGATTGGCCATGATTAAGACGAGGTTGGGGCCACTTTATTTTTTTCACACAGAAAAAGCAAATTAATAAAAAAGTTAAAAACCACTCCTAACATATGGCCTCGATTGAGTTGAGAGAAACCAACAATTTACGTTTTTGAACTATCTTACAAATAATTTCACATGATCGCAAAATAAGATATATTCAAATTCAAATCAAAACACTAGAGGTTTATTGGATTACATAATGATTTTATCAACAACTTCAAATCATAATTCTATATATCATACGAAAGAAAAAAATAAAACAGAACAAATTAGCGTGGTGCATTCAAAAGCAAGAGCATGTTCTCTAGAAACTTTTCGAGTATTGATTTAAATTGAAAATCCTTATCTGAGCTTGCCTTATGTCTAATGTGAATGTCTGCAATCTAGAAATCCTTAATAAGAAAGAAAATACGCAATCATATGAAAATCGAATCTATCTCGAGACTACTTTAATTGGATTGAAGTATTTAACTCAAGATATAAGGAGAGGTGATCGGTCTTTTCGCGTTACTTATTTTCTTTTCAACATGATCTTATTTTTTACAAGCAACAGAAATATTATTCTAGTAAATCAAAATTAATGATATTGGAAGCCAAACTGGTCCAAGAAACTCGTCAAAATTAGGGCGAATTCCTCGATCTAGCAAAGACCTAAAAGAAAAGAGCCGAGCTAAAAAGAAGACTGAGTTGTCGTGTCAGAAGCTGCAGGCATCTTAAGCCTGAACTGAACGTAAAAATAGGAGTCGAGATCCCTCCATCAAACACCCAACACACCTCGGCAGATTTATAGCAGAAAAGAAGAGAATAAGATGGAGACCACCCACCCCCGGTCTTCGACTCCCCCCTAGCCGAGCAGAGATCAGAGAAGAAACATAAAAAAAATCATACAACGACGTGACAGGTAGTCGTGGGTTGGTTCCTTTATTGGGCAATCCTCTGAAAGGACACGCGCGGTATCGGTGCTTACCAAATCTTTTTCATGATAATGAATTTAAATCGACTTTCCCGACATTTCAAAGCCTTTTAAACGGTCAATGAGAGCCTCGGGGAACAACGGGGGATGTTTCTTCGAAACTTCCCAATTCCTGCGACATTGTCTTCTGGGTTCAGTTAGCTCCGGCTTTCATCTTGGTTTCTCCCACATGTTCTGTTTCTCTTTTTTAATTTTCCCCAGTTCCCCCCTCGTGATTTAATGTTTTTCTTATGTGGGTTTGGTACATAGCGTGTTGACAGAGAAGAGTCGACCTTCAAGAAACCAGATAAGCTCTTCTTTTTCTGGTGCGCTCTTCTCTTTTGGGTTTGGAATCGGTTTGTGATGCTCGTTGGGGGGTTTCCGGTGATATTTGACGCTGCCCATCTTGTAAAGGCCTCGACTTTCTACGAGGTAAATGCAATTGTTGTCTTTCAGCCTCTGCTTATATGAGCATTTGCGTACAAATTCAATAGGTTTCGAAAGGTTTCCATGCTTTCCGGGTTCGTTTCTTATCTCCTGAATTGGTTTTGGCCTGATTGCTGAACGTGTCTTGATTCTTTTCGAAAGTTTGCTGATGGGTTTGATTTAAAGTTTTCGATTTTGCATGCTTCTTTTTGTAATTGGGGATCTGTTTCTCTGCCGTTCCATATCTGTTCCTGCGATATTCGGATGATGAAATAGTGTCGGATCCGCCTCTTGCAATTTGCAGGATAATAGACTCTGGACCGAATTTGGTGTGTACGTTGCCTCGTTGAACCTTTTGATTGGCTATTTTGAGCTAAGCTATTTTGATAATGGACGTAGCAAGAGAGGAAGCAATCAGTTTTAGGGATGCAGAAGAAATGGATCGAGAAACCTCCGCAGATACTCCTCTTAGAGAAACCACCCGCCTCCATAGAACCCACTTTCCGGGGGCCGTGAGGCAAAGGGCCTATATATTTGATGGGCAGGGGAGGTTTTATAATAAGGAGTGGGATCTAGCTGAAGGAAGTGGCAATGAATTTTGCTGGTACCATGTGGAACTCCCAAAAGGAAACCAGAAGCTGTCCCAATCTGCGCAGTATCTCATTGATGTTCTTTGCCCGCCTTTGAAGCTGCAAGACATTCTCTCGCTGGTGAGTAATGGACCATTTTGTGGACATGTTGATGGGGCGCTTGTTTTTAGGATTAACTCGCCCGGTCCACCATCTAGCAACTTTACGTTCAGAATTGCTGCCAGGGTTACCGAGAACTCGGTTATTACTGTGTCTCTTGGTCGCGTGCCCCGTTTGGGGTTCTCGAGCATGGGTGAATCTCTTCTCTCGGAAATTCCTAGCATAGAAAATCCCTCTTACACTAGAGATGAGCAGAAGGAAGGGAGTGGGATTGTGATAAAGGAGCACGTCCTTGAGTTCTTGTTAACGATGAATCACTCTGAGGAGGCTGATAACCCAGTACCAAAGTCTCTCTCGAATCTTGTTGTTCACATTCTGGATACACATGTGGATAACTTGCAAGATGTTGTCACCAAACTCGAGATAGACCTGGACTCAGTGGAGCTTGAATTGGATAAAGGTAAGTTATGCTTAGAGAATACAGTTTTCGTTGATGATTCATCATCTCTCTTGAAGACAAGCTGCTTTCCTGGTTGCGTTCAGGGTTCATTCTTTTACTTCCTATATTAAAATTAAGGCTTGATACGCATTATGCCAGATGCTAGAATACAAGCTAGATGCAATCCAAGCATTAAAGTTTTCGTTGATGATTCATCATCTCTCTTGAATACAAGCTGCTTTCCTGGTTGCATTCTGGGTTCATTCTTTTACTTCCTATAGTAAAATTTAGGCTTGATATGCATTATGCCAGATGCTAGATGGCATTGGTTGCGTCATGTGCTACCATAAGTTTCTAATTGTCTTGCATCATTAATTTATATAGCTTTGACAAATATCTCATAGCGGTAGCCATAAAATATTACAGTTAAACATACCTCAGTCCCTGTGAGTATTAGGGACATTCGAGACATTTGAACATGGACTTCAAAAAGACTGCAAAAAATGTGAATTAGTAGATGCATGCCTGAAGTTAAGGTTTGCAGTTTGATGGGTGCTTTTTCTAGCTGAATGCCTGAAGTTGTTTTATAACTTCAGTTTTATCTTTACTGAAATGTAGTTGACAAATATGATGATTAATCTATCTGAATCATATTCTCACATCTTTGCTGATCAGTAAAGTCTTTTAACTTAGTTGATTCAATTTTGTGGGCTGTGGTCAAAATTTATCTGCACAGTTCTGTCCGTACAAACCACATTCTTTCTGAAGTTGTAAGATGCGATGCTTTGTTTATAAAAAATTCTCACATTTAAAGTAACTTCTAGTATCTACAATAGCTCACTTCTCTAACTGCATATAAATGCTAACATCTTTTGATATCATGGGAAACATTATGAAATGGATAATTAGTGAACTCAACATCTTAACAGCATGGAATTATCTAAACTTGTTTTGAGTGTTAATGTTCGGGTTGCTGTGGTGGAATTGTCAAGAAAGCTAGATCAAGGCAGACGCGTACCTCTACTCCTAGTTCGTCCACAAGTTTTCCATTTGGTCATGGACATTTGATGTCGAGAGAAGAAATAATTGGGAACCTCTTTTCAAGATGCTCTCTTTAGATGATTTGCTGCTGTATTTTCAGTTCTGGAGCTATTTTGTTCTGCACATAATTTGAATCTTCCACTTAATCTAAGAGACAGCATTCTATTTACTTGTTCACAGGTGGTTCTGCTTTGAAGAAACAAATGCTGGATAATAGGAGATTTCCAAAAATGCATCTTGATTTGCAGCGGCTCTTGCAGGTGCTTCCATCTTCCTTTCAGATTTATGTATGTCATATCATCACGAAACCAGACAGGGAATTTCTATGCGAACTATTGTTGCTGGAAGTGGAAGGCCATTATCTAGTCTTTCCATGGAGCCAAGCCATTACTTTGTCATCATTTCTCAGAAATAAATTTCAAAATAGGAAATTGAAGGGCTTTGTGGAAATGAATATCAGGAAAGGTCGCTGAAAGTCCAAACGCAAACTAAAATGCTATATAACTCATATAGGGCCAGTTAAAACTTAACCTGACAATCCTTTGGCTGGCAAGGAGAATATGATTCAGTTTCTTTCTGGTCTGAATACATGAATTTTCCCAGGTGATTGCCCATGGTGAGCAGGTATTCCCCCGTGTGAAAGAAAAATGTTCTTCGAAACAGTGGTTTGCGAGTGAAGATATTGGCTCTCTCGAAGAATTAATTGGACGTCTGAGAAGACTAAAGGAGAACGTGGGATTCATAGCGAACCGCGTGACAGCTATCCAAGCTGGTCTAGATAGCTGGCAGGCTGAGCAGATAAACCGGAAGCTTTATTACCTGTCATTCCTTTCCATAATATTCCTTCCGCTGTCAATCATCACCGGAGGTAAAAGCTCTATATAGAGGGATTATGGCGTGAAGTTTGCTTTCATCATCTGAAGTTCTTGGATCACCAACCTTGAGGAGGAGATTTTCACCTTTTTTTTTTACCCCTTTTTTTGTCACAGTTTTTGGCATGAACGTGGGAGGAGTTCCATGGACGGAGCAAAAGGACCCGGCATTAAAGGATGGGTTCCGCAATGTGATGTTGCTCTGTGTCGGATTGCTATTTCTCGCACTTGTCTGCTTCGTTTTCCCTGCTCTGTATAAACGCTTGGCCGATTGGCAGAGGAAGAGGGTCATGCAGAGGAGTTGGTCTCTCAACAGGAAGTCATTTCTCAAGAGAACCAACAGGCATGACGAAAGAGGAGGTTATTTGAGAATATGAAATGAAGTGTGAATGGCGCTGCTAAACTTGGGGCGGTACATATCCTCTATACTTGGCAAAAAGTTTCCCTCTTTTTGTTCCTAGTTACCAGTTGTCATCGTTTTTTTCCGTTCTATCATTTCATTCATCAGTTTTTCCTTGGATGGGGTCTCGAACACTGTACAAACAACGCGGACGATTGCTCTTTTGTCCCTCTTCAGTTGCTCTCTACACCCTTTTAGTGAAGTTGTAGGTCTGTTGCCATTTTTTCAATTGAGTTTCCCTCTTTTCTTGTGGGGAAACTTGACCTATTGGTTGTATCCTTGTTGACAGATTGTACAGTGTCTCCTTTGCCACAAGTATACTTCAATTTTTTTCATTAATGAATCGAGTTGTATTGCTGGGCCATTGAAGAAGAAAAGTGAGTCGTATCGGACGTCATGCTTGATGCCAGATGCTCTTCAACTGGGCAAAGCTGTTTGCTTTTGATAATTCGAAATTCGAATTGCCCTGAAGACGAGAAGACGAGTGTCGGGTTCCTAGAGAAAACTTCGCTTGCTCATTGCATAGTTTCAAGCTAAGTTGGCCAACTTTCCAGAAGTTCAATTTGAGAGAATTGCTAATAGCATGTAGTTGTCATTCTTGTACAGATTTAAACTATTCTGTTTCTTATCTAATTTTTCAATCATCATGACCCTGCGAGTGTATGAAGGAGTGGAAGCTTTACATTCATCCCCTGTAAGCAATAAGCATGGATGTAAGATCCTATTTCACTCAAAGGGGATTTTCACCCGGAAAGTGAAAATCTTTCACCAAAAGAGTTGATTTTGGATTTGTTATGAAATGGGTTCTTTGTTGATTGTGGATAGGAAATTGTGGATAAGGATATTGCAAATGCCATAATTTTTATATAGCACTCACTTGAATGTCATAATTTTTTTTTCGATTATTTGAGCGTTCTAACTTTTAAAAAACAATCACTTGAGTGTCATAATTTTGAATTGAGTGCCAAAACTTTTTAAAAACATTCACCCAAGTGTTGGAACTCCGACATGGCATAGTACTTGTGATAAACGTTTTTAAAAAATTATGGCATTTGTAAAAAAATATATGACATTCAAGTGAGTGCCCTACATAAATTATGGAATTCAAGTGATCGAAAAAAAAAATTATGGCACTCAAGTGAGTATTGTACGAAAGCTATAGCACTTATAGTGTCATTTTCCCTAGGAACTTGCTTTGTGTTATAGTGAGTACTGCACGAAAGTTATAGCACTTTTGGTGTCATTTTCTCTAGTAACTTGCTTGGTGTTAAAGTGAAGCTTTGAAAGTAAAAAGTACAGGAAATGGTAAATGTGCGTGGAAGATGAAAAGACAAATAGATAATACATTAATAAAAAAATATGTTTTGAGAGAGCGAGAGAGGCATAGAGAGACAGCCCTCTTATGATTTATAATATGTGGGTATTTATAACCCACTAATTACAATCTGAAAAATTATCCAAAAGGCCTTAAACTTATTGTACTTTTGTCAATTTAGTCATAAATTTTTTAATTATGTCATAAAATTTTTCACGTTTTGTCAATTGAGTCTATCTAATCAATTTTGGCCGGGAATCACTAATGTGGATGTCAGTCATCCTACGTAGCACAATTGGCGATAATGTAATATTTTCGAATTATTATTATTTTTATTAATTTTTCCTTTTCTTTTCTTTGTTTTTTTTTTTTACAACTTTGGCCGATGAGGGCGTTGTGGCCCTTGTCTCAAGATTTGGGCAAGGGCCCAATGCCTGCACCCAGCCTAGGTGCTAGCCATCGCCGGCTAGAGTTGTAAAAAAAGAAAATAACAAAATATATTACATTAAAATTTGTCAACATTAGCGCTGATCATGTTACATAAGACGGTTGGCGTCCACATCAGCGATTTTCAATTAAAGTTGATTGGATAGACTCAATTGGTAAAACTTGAAAAGATTTAGGACTCAATTGGCACAAATAAGAAGTTCATGACTAAATTGATAAAAGTGTAATAAGTTTATGATCTTTTGACGTGAGTTTAGAAATGGTAAACGCGTGTGAAGATGAAAAGACAAATAAGTACTACATTAATTAAAACTATTTGGGAATTTGAGAGAGAAAGAGAGGCAGAGAGAGACCTCTTCTGATTACTATTCGTGGGTATTTATAATCCACTAATTACAATCACTCATAAGTATTTAGCACTCTAGTTACAGTTACAACTGCACTTTTTATTTTCGAGATTCCGGACTTATTATTCGTACATTCATCTTAAGCGGTTACAACTTCTAAAGCCATTGAAGTACTTAACCGGTCACTTCCTATTGGTGCCTCCATTTGACATCTTTGGTCCATGCATTCTCCTTCCTTATGTGCAACACTTAGCCAATTTCAGGGTAATTGATCACCCATAAGCTTTGTCGCCGATCGCCCTTTGTCGATAACTATGCCATGTAGTTGTCGATTTTCCCATGCCCCACGAGTCATTGTTCTTTAACCAAACTCTTCATTAACCGATAAGACCTCACCATTTGCTGATTACAAGGGATTCGTTACTTTTTTTGTGCAAATAGCTCCACTTCATACAAAGTCGGGATTTATCATTAATTTGAAACGAAATCACTCTTACTGAAAGCGCTGTTTCATCAAACAAATATAATCTTACTCAATCTCGACGATGACGTTCTTGTAACATCTATAAAGTTCTCTCTCTCTCTTTTATTTTATTTTTTCTTTTCAAATTGATTAAATTAGATAAACACGACAATTGGCCCAGAAGCAATAGAAGAAACAGAAAAGTTGAGAACTTGTTGGCCAAGACAGAAGAGCCTATTCTCGCCATCGACCAGCCGAAAACAGCGTCGTGGAGTTTAAGCCAACCACGCAACGCGAAAACGACCCGCCGTCGTCGTCGTCCAATCGAGGATTTGATCAGGTGCCGCCCTCGCACAGCCGCATCAATCCAAGAGTCGATCTGCGCCGTCGGATGCGCATACTCCGATCGGTCGGATGAATGGTAATGCACGAATGAGCGTGCGCGCCCACGATGCGTCGTCTAGAACCTTCCGCTCGATCCCCCACTTCTTGTCTCGTCGGGCTCGTGAATAAAAGGGACCACTCCTCCTTCTCCGCTAAACCCTAAACCCTAGGGAAGAACCAGCTCCGCCCACGAAGCTCGCTCCATTTCTCCGTCTTCCGGCTTCTTGAGAGAGAGAGAGAGGGATGGCCACCGCGGCTCTTCTTCGCTCCGTGCGCCGTCGCGACGTCGCTTCTGCTTCTTTCTCCGCTTACAGATCCGTATGTCTCTGCTCTTCTTCGCTCCCGCACCTCGGCTCTTCTTTCATTTCGCGCCCTTGACTTCGATTTCGGGGGTGGGGGCTTGTTGAGTTGAGATTGAAAGCGTTTGCATTTCTGCTTGTTTTTCTCAACGTTGGTGTGATTAGTGAAATAGATTTTCGCTTCTTCGTTAGTTTTTTTTTTTTTTTTTTTCCGTCGTTGCTTCTTTTTAAGCATGATTCTTGATCGGTCAAGTTAGGTTGATCGCCTGGGGATGGTTCTTTGATCTCGCTGTAGTTATGTCTCTGTGTCAGCTCGTTTTTTTACTTTCTGTTTTCCTGATGGAGATGCGTGGAGATTTTCGCGGGATGATCTTTGCTAATGGCGCTTGAACCTGTGAATTTGATAGCAATTTGACCGAAAGATGATTGTATCATGCCTATGATAGCATTAATAAATCCTTTTGCGCCTGCATACCAGCGCACAGATGATATTAAGGGAGCTTTCAGCTAATATCCTTGCTTCAAGAGAGTGGGATTAGCATTTCATTTCTCGTGATTCCTTATATCCTCTCCGTTTTTGGACTGAAGGAACTCAAGCCCTTCTTTCTGTTTGAAATTGTTGTTTTATATTTGTCTGTTGGTCAAATGATTTGTCTCGAGTTAGTCCGAGCAGACGATTAGTTGTAATTTCCTCATATCAGATTGATTAGAAATCTTTGAGTGGGGTACATGTTTCCAATGAACACAATCCTTGGTGTATTTAGCTATAGTAATCTTATTGGGCTAGAATCTGGACAATTCTGTCATTATTAAAAACATTCCACTGTGCATGGGATTGTGAGGCCAAGTTGTGCTCCAGTGATCTTCCATGCAAATCATGAACAGAAAATGAGCGGAATATGCATTTGTTCCTTGTAGCAAGCTCTTTCTACCTAGTGCATTGAGTGGTCCCAGTCTGCTGGCACGGTGAATCTTATATGCACATGACTTGACGATTCTTCTATGACTATTATGATAATCACTCATAGCATCTCTTTTGTCAGCTGACTGGCCATGCTAAATCATCATGGACCGGCTGCCATACGGGTCAGAATTGGGCAAGTTTGTGCAGAGCATTCAGGTACAGATACTTTACTCTTTCACATTTGAGCTGTGAAGCAAGTAAGAATTTAACTCATCCTGTTTTTTTGCCCATTGTACAGTTCAAAGCCAGCAGGGAGCGATGTCATTGGTATTGACTTGGGTACAACCAACTCATGTGTTGCAGTCATGGAGGGAAAGGTAAGAGCCAAAAGTACTAAGGATGAGAATTAGTCTGCTGTTTAGAAATTATGATCTTTCTTCGATTCTGGATATCTTTTCCCATTGTTCAGAGTATTAGTATTGTTCTGCTCTCCTACAGAATCCCAAGGTGATTGAAAATGCTGAAGGTGCAAGGACTACACCGTCTGTTGTTGCTTTCAACCAGAAAGGAGAGTTACTTGTTGGAACCCCGGCCAAACGCCAAGCTGTCACCAATCCAGCAAACACTGTTTTCGGTACCAAAAGGTTGATTGGAAGGCGTTTTGATGATGCCCAGACCCAGAAAGAAATGAAGATGGTTCCCTTCAAGATAGTGAAGGCGCCAAATGGAGACGCATGGGTTGAAGCAAATGGACAACAGTATTCCCCAAGTCAGATTGGTGCTTTTGTTCTAACAAAGATGAAAGAAACGGCTGAGGCTTACTTGGGGAAGACAGTATCAAAAGCTGTGATTACGGTTCCAGCTTACTTCAATGATGCCCAGAGACAGGCAACCAAAGATGCTGGCAGAATTGCAGGTCTTGACGTGCAGAGAATCATTAATGAGCCAACTGCAGCTGCACTTTCTTATGGAATGAACAACAAGGAGGGGCTTATAGCTGTTTTCGATCTGGGGGGTGGAACCTTTGATGTTTCCATTTTGGAGATATCGAATGGAGTTTTTGAGGTATGTGGGGTTTTGACATGGTTTATACTTCATTTGCCTTTTTAAGCCAGGGCATTGTGGTGAAACGGTCGTGCTTTTTTGTAGGTGAAAGCTACAAATGGTGACACATTCTTGGGTGGAGAAGATTTTGACAATGCATTGCTGGACTTCTTGGTTAGTGAGTTCAAGAGAACTGAAGGAATCGATCTTGCCAAGGATAGACTAGCCTTGCAAAGGCTTCGGGAGGCTGCCGAGAAAGCTAAAATTGAGCTTTCATCAACGTCTCAGACTGAAATCAACTTGCCGTTTATCACAGCTGATGCTTCGGGTGCGAAGCATTTGAATATTACTCTCACTAGATCAAAGTTTGAGAGTTTGGTGAACCACCTGATTGAAAGAACTAGGAACCCATGTAAAAATTGTTTGAAGGATGCTGGCGTATCCACCAAAGAGGTTGATGAAGTTCTTTTGGTTGGTGGAATGACTCGTGTTCCCAAAGTACAAGAGATTGTTTCTGAAATTTTTGGAAAGAGCCCAAGCAAAGGAGTCAATCCTGATGAAGCTGTTGCGTTAGGAGCAGCAATCCAAGGCGGTATTCTTCGCGGTGATGTTAAAGAGTTGCTTCTCCTAGATGTTACTCCTTTGTCACTTGGTATTGAGACATTGGGTGGTATCTTCACAAGGCTCATAAACCGTAATACAACTATTCCCACCAAAAAGAGTCAGGTGAGATTTCAATGAGTCAAAGGTTAATATGCTTATGTAGTCCAGAGTGCCTTGAGTTGCAATATTTTCTCTTTTGGGCAGTTTGAGAAACAGAATGCTTGGTGTTTGGTTTTACTATTAAGGGCTCCGATTGACTTTTTTTATTCTTGTAATAAATTTGGATTGAAGTTTTGTCTTTCCGTTCTTGCAGGCCTTCTCCACGGCAGCAGACAACCAGACTCAAGTTGGTATCAAGGTTCTTCAAGGTGAACGTGAAATGGCAACAGACAACAAGCTTCTTGGGGAATTTGAGCTCATGGGCATTCCACCTGCTCCTAGAGGCATGCCTCAGATTGAAGTCACATTTGATATTGATGCCAATGGTATCGTGACCGTTTCTGCCAAGGACAAAACCACTGGGAAAGAGCAACAGATCACTATCCGTTCATCGGGTGGCCTGTCAGAAGATGAGATCGAGAAGATGGTTAGAGAAGCAGAGTTGCATGCTCAGCATGATCAGGAGAGAAAAGCTCTGATAGACATCAGGAACAGTGCAGATACTACCATCTACAGCATAGAGAAGAGCTTGGATGAGTATAGGGAGAAAATCCCTGCCGAAGTTGCAAAGGAGATTGAGGATGCGGTTGCAGATTTAAGGAAAGCCATTGGAGGTGATAACGCTGACGAAATCAAGTCGAAGCTCGATGCTGCCAATAAGGCTGTCTCTAAGATTGGACAGCACATGACTGGAGGTGGTTCAGATGGTGGATCAGCAGCCGGGGGTTCTCAGGGTGGTGAGCAGGCTTCCGAGGCCGAATATGAGGAGGTCAAGAAGTGAAATCTCTTTTTGAACTTAATTTCCTTCTCTTTTTAAGAAAGTGATTTTCTGTTGAGGTATTGTATCTAAATGTTGGAGGAAAGCTTAGGAAATTTTGGACTGGTGACATTGGAAATAACCACCACATCCGCACTTCATTGTTCTGCAGAAAGTGAAAGTCATTCAATTCTTATTCCCTGTTGTATTTGCTTATGTGGTGCTATATTGTCTTGGGTAACTCTTTTATGCGCCACATCCGCGGTTGACGTAGCAGCGTTTTGATATCACTGAATATTTTCTCGTAGAGGAGAGGGTTTTGGTGGGTTGAGCCTTGACATGTTCAAGCTATTGATCAAACTTTCAATGTCTAGGCTTCATGGTCGATCTTCACGGTTCCGAGGATAGCGGGGTGACAGTGGGGGTGAAAGATAAATTTTTGTCTGTCACTGGGCTGTTGAATTCTGTTATTTGCATGGATTGTGAGGGATCTTGATACAGATAATTGTTACCTATTTCTGCAGCAGCATGTCCATGAGTATAGAAAGGATTAGCGGTTCTATTGGAGTTGGTTGCATCTTGTGTATTGCCTAGGTTTTAGAGTTATCTATATTTAGGACGGTCAATTTTCCTGATGAAGTTACCCGTGGAATCACAATAGACTAATTTTTGGAGGAATTTACATATCAGACCACATGCTCAAAGAATACCCTAATCTTTCCCTCCTCCTCTCCCTCTCTCCCCCTCCTAGCCAATAGGGAGCCCGAGCAAAGATCGAGAGAGTGATGAGAGCTGGCTGGGTGCTTGCGTCTAGCTGACTGCGAGCGCATCGGTGGACGTAGGGTTTGGCAGTTTGGTGGCTCGGCATGGTTGCGTTGTTCAATTATGGAGGTTGTGCGTGTCGGCGGGGTTGGTGCAACGGAAGTCTTAAGTCAGTTTGTGCTCCATCTTCAACAAGATGAGGACATTTGAATTGAGCTGTCTATTTAGTCAGCATCTCATCGGCTCATTTGTCCAAATCTAAGAGGGCTAAAATTTGCTTAAATTCAGTCTCAATCCTATTTGCTTTTTAGAATGGAAAGGTGGTTATCCGATCATTCTTCAAGAAGTTACTTAATTTGCGTAAGAATTCGAAGGCATTGGGCATATGAAAGGAAGTACTTCTCATTTTTGCTGGGGCAATTCACTTTGTTTAGATGCTTTCTTGGATTTTTCTTGCTTGATTGAGTTGGCATTCTCCAAGATTATTCCGCTTAATCACAATTCTTGATAAAGGGACCCAAAAGGGTTGACATTGGTCGTAGTAACTTCGTGTATATTACTCTTACAATTGACTGGTATAGTTTAAGTTAGTATCATATATATATATATATATACACATCAATTCACTTATTTAAATCAAGTCATGAGCTTCTTTTAATTTATCACGAGCTTCTTTCCAGTTAAGTATTGCTAAGCTTCAATCTAATCTAATTTGAAAATTTCTTAAATGACGCGATCTCAAGGTGTCCAGCTCCAATTTAATTTTGAACATTCTTGTATACCGGCAAAATATGTACGTGGAAGCGCACAATCCATGACCGATAAATCTAATCAACCAGTCGAGAAGATCCATTTAGAAGGATGGACTGGACGGCTCCGAATAACGGGCCGGCTTTTCAGAAATTAAGTCCGGCCCGCCCGATCCATAATTCATGGGCCGGTGGCGGACCCGAAATTTGTTCGGACTCAAATGATCCATCCGCATGGCCCCCTCCAAGAATTTGCAGCCTCTTCAAATTCAATGTCCCTAAACCCTAAATCAAACCCCCAAGAACCCTGCAACACCAGCTCGAGGGGACAGGAATCTATCTTCCGCGAACAGCGTCCCGCATTTGGAGCATTGATTTCTACACTAGCTAGCTTCTTTTGCGCAGACTGTCATCCATCTCCAATGGGCACCAAGCGAAGCTCGAACAGCGCGGAGGAAGTAGTACTTGATCGGGCGGAGGAAGCTAATGGCGACGCCACCGTCGCTGAACCGTCGAAGAAGAAGAGGGTCAAAGAGACCGATGATTCGCCGGCCTCTGCGGCTGCATCACCGAGTTCGGTGAAGCCGATGGAGAGGAGGAAGAAGAGGAAGGCGCTCGATAAGGAGCGGCACCGCGCCGTTCTGGATAACCGAGAGTCGAAGCCGAAAGAAGTGGCTGCGGAGAAGAGAGCTGATGAAGAAGGCGGTGCCGCGGTTTCCACGAGCGGCAATCCGCTGCCCGAGTTTCATATTAGTGTATTTGGGGATTTGGCGTCTGCCGATGCTTCGGTTAGAGAGGCGGCGGTGGAGACGCTGGTGACGGAGCTGCGGGCGGTTCAGAAGGCCTACGATAGGCTGGAGGAGAAGGAGCTGGTTGATATTGGAGCGAAGTTGGAAGCTGAAAAGGATGATGGGTTGAAGGATTGCGCGCCTTCCGTGAAATATGCTGTGCGGAGGCTCATTCGCGGAGTTTCTTCGTCGAGAGAGGTTGGAGTTGATGACTTTTTCAACTTTTTATCTAGTAGTTGCTCATGATTTCAATCCGCAAAATGCGTTTTCTTTGTATCTTAACTTCTCTATCTGTTTGAATAGGTATGCTTTGTACGAAATTAGAATTCTTGAGTGACTCCTTGAAATCTATGAATGAAGTTTCTCAGTCGTCTTATGTTTCCAAAGCGATGCGGGGCATGTTGAAATCTGAATTCTTGGTGGATGCCCTGTTACTTTTGGCGACTACTTAAAAGACATACCTTTAGCTGTGTAGCTCCATTTCTTACTGGCATTCCTTTCAGACAGTGGATAGTTGATGGTTCGCATTATACTTTTTATGTTTTCCTTTTTCCTATCCCATATCCTACAGTAAGAGAGGAATTTGCACTCTTTTATTTAGGCTCCATATTGCTGATAGCCGTGTCTCTTGAATCCATACAATTCTGGCTGTCAATTGATGAAGTTAATCTGAGGACATACTTCTTTTGGGGCACAATAAACAAACTTTTTTTTCCACATTTATTCTTTGTCAGTTCAATGTTTTGAGGACTATAATACTGATTATTATCCCTTACATGATTTCGGTTTGTTAATGCAGTGCGCAAGACAGGGTTTTTCCTTGGGTCTGACTCTCTTAGTCAGTGCTGTTTCTACCATTCGGGTGGAATCCTTATTGAAACTTTCTGTTGATTTGTTAGAAGTTTCTTCTTCGATGAAGGGTCAGGTAGCACTTTGTCTTTATTATAAACTGTTCTTTCTTTTTGATGGATTTAATGTTCCATTCATTAAAACGTTATATCCTTCATTCGCGCTGCAGGAAGTGAGGGATTGCCTTTTAGGCCGTTTATTTGCTTATGGTGCCCTAGCTCGCTCCGGGAGACTACTCAAGGAGTTGCTTTCTGACAAAAGTACTCCATACATCAGAGAATTCACTGGTCTTCTTATTTCCCTTTCAGCCAAGAAGAGGTATCTGCAAGAACCATCTGTCAGTGTTCTTCTGGACTTGGTCGAAAAGGTACTTCAAGCTAATGAGTTACTCAAGTTTCTTATAGGTTATAGATTGTTCGGAACCATTTCTCCTTACACTATTGACGAGTTGTTGTCAATCTAAACATCACTGTGTAAAGCAAACTGATGTCAATCAGCGCTTTCTGAAAAATCGTGTATCCGTTGTTGGTGATGAATGTCTGCACTGGCATGCTTATGTGCTTGTTTCTCCCTGGCATTCTCAGATCTTTTAGATTACTGATGTCTCCTTGGTCAGGTGTACTAGGCTACTAACTACTTTGGAACTGTAGTCACTCTACATAACATGATGTTAAGTTTGGCATCTTGGGCTTGGCAGGTCACAAGGGGATAAAATATTTAGAGAGCTGGATAAAATTCTTTTGCTGTTGATTGTTTCCTTTATCTTGTTAAATATGATAATATGATATACAGTAGATAGCTAGGAAATACTTTTTTAGGAATAATCAGGCCATGGTTTTTGGACTGTTTTCATTTCCACTTGTTACTTTGCTGACAGACATTGTCCCATCACACCCCTTCCTAATTACCGGACATTTGCCAGAGCTCTCTATGCATTTTTTTTCCATGTGTTGAAGTAAGGCCCCTGAGCCTATGCAGCTTCAGGGGTTTAGTATGTTTTCTTGCTTGGGGTTTCCTTTCCATGGGGTTTTCCTTTTTCTTTTTTGGTTGCTTGGGGTTTAGTGTGCTGGATGGAGGGTTTTGTTCAGTCGAGGAGTGAGAACAAGGGGTCACACATGGCTCATGTATTTCTTATCGATTTTGGATTAATTTCCTCGAGGTAGAAATGGAATGTGATGCCTTAGCCTCACCTATTTCCTCTCATGTTTTAATTGCCTAATTGTTGTCGTACAGTTACCTTCTGAGGCCATGATCAGTCATGTTGTTGGCGCTCCAGGCATTTGTGAATGGTTTGCAGTGGCTGCTGAAAGTGGAAATCCTGATGCATTGCTTCTAGCGCTGAAAATTCGTGAAAGAATTTCTGGTGATAACCCAGTATACGGAAAACTTCTGCCAAATCCATTCAGTGCCAGCAAATTTTTTACTTCAGAACATTTGTCTTATCTAAGTAATTGCTTCAAGGTAATTTTCAGATGTATAATTTGTCCTTAAAAAATATACAGGAACAATACAAATCATCATTATTGATCCCTCTAGGTTCTTTCTGTGCTCAATCTTGCAGGAATCTACATTTTGCCAACCTCGTGTTCACAGTGTGTGGCCCGTGCTGGTGAAACTTCTTTTGCCTGACCTGGTTTTGCAGGATGAAGATGCAGCAGCTTTCTCGGGCTCCTTAAAGAAGCAGAAAAAGGGCCGCAAGTCTGGTGCTTCTGACGAAGACACCGCAAAGAACCTGCAGTGCTTTATTGAAGTTGTGATCGAAGGATCCCTTATGTTGTCATCGCATGATCGTAAACACTTGGCATTCGATGTCCTCCTTCTTCTCTTCCCAAGGATGCCCGCATCTTTTATCCCACTTGTTTTGTCATACAAGATTGTCCAGGGTTTGATGGATATACTTTCAACAAGAGACTCCTGGCTGTACAAGGTTGCACAGCATTTCCTTAAGGAACTCTCTGACTGGGTTCGGTATGACGATGTCCGGAGAGTTGCCGTAATTGTGGCTCTGCAGAAGCATAGCAATGGGAAGTTTGATATAATTACTCAGATGAAGACAGTCAAAAATCTTTTGGCTGAGTTCCAAACTGAATCTGGTTGCATGCTGTTTATTCAGAGCTTAACAAATATGTTTGTGGATGATGGTCCTGCCTCTGAGGAACCCTCAGATCAGAGTCAAACAACTGATGATAACTCAGAGATTGGGTCAAATGAGGATAAAGATTCTATTTCTGCTATTGGAAACACAGATTCCTTGAAGATTTGGATTGTTGAATCTGTCCCTGGTATATTGAAGTACTTGAAGCTGGATTCCGAAGCGAAGTTTCGGGTGCAGATAGAAATTCTGAAGTTTCTAGCTGTTCAAGGCCTTTTTACTGCATCTCTTGGCTCTGAAGTGACATCTTTTGAGTTGCAAGAGAAGTTCAGATGGCCAAAAGCAGCTACTTCCACTGCTCTCTGCAGAATGTGTATTGAGCAGCTTCAGTTGATGCTGGCATCTGCCCAAAAAGGGGATGGCTCACGAGCTTCAGTGAATGTTGCTGAGCCGAGTGATCTAGGCTCTTACTTTGTTCGGTTCCTTTGCACCCTACGTAACATTCCTTCCGTTTCACTCTTCCGGATTTTGAGCGATGACGACGAGAAGGCATTCAAAAAGTTGCAGGCAATGGAAACTAGGCTTTCTAGAGAGGTGCTGAACTTTTCTTGAATTATAGTCAATTTGATTTTGACATAGTCAGATTTAGAGTTTCACCATATCTTCTATCAAGGCGACACATGGTCTATGAGAGATCCTTCATGCGATTTGATATTAACTTAGCTGTTGTTTGTATAGTTAAATTCAATTATATCCTTTGTTGGTTCGTCCCATTTGTACTCATATTGCAGATCCTTTATATGCTTTGGTCTTGGCAGGAAAGGAGCAGCGGACTAAGCCCTGATGTACATAAAGTGCATGCATTGAGGTACTTACTTATCCAGCTACTTCTTCAAGTGCTTCTTCGGCCTGAAGAATTTGCGGAAGCTGCTTCGGAACTTGTCATATGCTGTAAGAAAGCCTTTTCTAGTGCTGATCTGCTTGAATCATCTGGAGAAGATGAGGTGAGTGGTGGTGATGGAGTGCCTGAGTTGCTGGATGTGCTCGTTGATACACTGCTTTCTTTGCTACCTCAATCATCAGCGCCAGTGAGGACTGCAATAGAGCAGGTGGGCGATCTATTTGTAGATTTTTGTTGGTTAATTTTCTTATCCCGTTTCTTGGTTCTCCCTTTGAAGTCCCTAGAGTCAGTCGGTGTAGGTCTTACTTTGTGGATACCAGCTGTTCATTATTTGTTCTTTCGTGTGCTTCTATGATGTTATACATTACCCTGGGAAGCTGTCACGAATATCTCGTCAAATCATCCTGTTACTTTTCCCACGGAAATCTAGAAATAATTCTTAGCTTTTCCTTCAATTGCAATTTGCATCATCTAGATTTATCAAATTTTACATTTGGCACCTTGAGCTTTTAAAAACACCTTCACTTGCGTATTCTGCCGGGGTCAAACCAGGAGAACAGACTTGTGTGCTTCTGTGTGTGCTCCTCTAATTAAATGATATGCATGGGACCTAGGGGATTGCCAAAACTTGTAGGGTTTAAGCGAGAAAACTCAGACATCCACCAGTGTATTGTAATGTGCAATGCAGGGTAAGTGAAAGTTGAGGAAGGACTTTTTCTTTTTTCTTTTCCTCTGATTTAGTTTTTGAAATCTTTATCAGATTGGAAAAAATTTGAAGTGTGCATAGTTGTTGCCAGAAAAGCATTCATGTTGCTAGTTAATGATAGGTGTCAGCGATAGTACAACGTATAAATTCTTGGTTCTTATTTGCTCCTGATATTGTTTGTAGGCTTTCAAACATTTCTGCTCTGATGTTACTGATGATGGGTTGCGGCGGATGCTACGGGTCATGAAGAAAGATATAAAGCCAGCCAGACATCGGAACGCAGAGAGTGAGGATGAAGACGATGAAGACGATGAGGATGAAGACTTTCTTGGGATCGAGGAAGATGAGGAAGTTGATGAAGCCGAGACGGGTGAAACGGCTGAGACTGATGACTCTGAGACAGTGGTTGGAGATTTGGAAAGTGGTAGAGAAATTTTGGAAGATTCCGAGGAGTCTGATGGAGGAATGGATGATGATGCAATGTTCAGCATGGATACTTATCTTGCTCAGATTTTCAAAGAGAGAAAAAATCATGGTGGGGGTGAAACTGCTCATTCCCAACTTGTTCTTTTCAAACTGCGCGTTCTCTCCTTGCTGGAGATGTACCTTCATGAAAATGCAGGTAATGTGCACGAACAAGCAAGACAGATGTCAGAATATGTATTGTTAATGTTGTTTCTGCAGAAGAGCAAGGTTTCGTTTCTATTTTTTCCCTGTAGATTTAAAGATACTGCTATCTTCTATAGGTTTGAAAATAATTTACTTAGTCCTCTAGACATGCTCAAAGAGCTTTTGGCAACCTTTTGCTATCAGCATTTTCAGCATGTGCTTTAGATGAAAACAGTAGTTCTCTCAAGGTTCAAGGGATATATCCTATGAGGCGGTGAATTTCATTGTTATTTAATAGATACATGCATACATGAGAAAAAATAGCTGCAGTCATTTGAAAAAGAAAAATTAATCAGTCAGAACATTTTCCTTAATGTCGATATCAAAGGACAAGAAGATTGGACTTTATGTTGATATCCGAGGACATCATTCTCTCTCTAACTTATGTAACTATCGATTGTCTGGGCTGCGCAGGTAAACCTCAAGTTCTGATGGTGTACTCAAATCTGGCTCAAGCATTTGTCAATCTTCATAATGTGGAAGGTAGTGACCAGCTTGGCCAACGTATATGGGGAATTTTGCAAAAGAAAATTTTCAAAGCTAAGGATCATCCGAAAGGTGAAGCCATACAGCTTTCTTCTCTCGAGTCTTTGTTGGAAAGGAACTTGAAATTGGCTTCAAAACCTTTCAAGAGAAAATCTGCTGGTAACCCATCCAAGAAGCCGTCTACCTCCTGGAATCGACACAAAATGATCACTTCCCTTGCACAGAATTCAACGTATTGGATATTGAAAATAATAGATGGAAGAAACTTTCAAGAATCTGAGCTGCAGAAGGTCCTTGATATTTTCCGTGGTGTTATGGTCGGTTTCTTTGATAGCAAAAAATCGCAGATAAAATCTGAATTTCTGAAAGAAATATTCAGAAGGAGGCCATGGATAGGGCAACATCTTCTCGGCTTCCTTCTTGAGAAGTGTAGCTCTGCCAAATCAGATTTTCGGCGAGTTGAGGCACTCGATCTGATACTCGAGATCTTGCGGTCATTGGTACCTCCTAATGCAGATGAACACCAGCAGGAGAGGAAGAAATTAGTGAAAAACCATCTAAAGAAGTTTGGTCACTTGATAGGGGAGATGGTAAAGAACATGCCGAAGAAACAGTCGAGGCGTGCTGGAGTTCGCAAGTTTTGTAGCAGGGTTTTTCAAATCGTGTCGACCCTTAACCTAACAAAGCCTTTTCTAAAGGATCTAGCCCCCGAGGCTCAAGCTGCCTGTGAATCTCAACTTGGTGAGTTGTTCACCAACTTCAGAAAGATAGAACGGTAGCCGAAGGCATTTGCAGGGACTTATACAATCATTTCATAGCAGATACTTGGAAAGCTTTTGTCACTCGCCAGGCCTGTACTTGATGCTAATATAGCACACACGAGATTCGGCTTTTTGATCACTACGGGCACCAATTTTTTGGCAGCGACACTCTTATATCCTCAAGCCTCATAGCTTGCTGCAATACTCGTATATCCTCGAGCCTCATCGCTCTCGAGAAAAATATTTGAAAGTTGTAGCAGCGTTTTCTGGCACTCTACTGGCGGTTGGTTTTGTAGTTCAGTTTAGAATTCCATTTCTGTGCATTAAGTTTTTGAAGTCCTATCAAGGTTGAACTTTTGGTTGCCAAATTTTGTACAAGGTCGTCAGCTCGACTTTCATTTTGTTGTTCCTCAACTGATTAATTAAAATACGTTACCGTGAGATTATAAAATCATATGCTGATTCGTATTCAATGCATCTCTAGTTTCACTTCTTCTATGGTATCGTAGTTTGAATGCCCCTTTTTCAGTCTTTGTTCTTCCGTGAGGACAGTCAAGTCTTGGTGTTTGGAGCTTTGGTCACTTAAGAATCTGCAGGACGTGCAAAATGGACGTAGCAGCAGCAGAGTTTTCTCCACATCTTCTTGTTTATTGCTGGAAAATTAGGTGTTCTCATCGCTGTTTCGACTTATATTTGCTGATATATAATGGTGGATTTCGAACGCAATAAGCTCCCACGTCGCAGCATGGAGTGTTTCGACAGGGGATCAGAAGTAATTAGTTTAATCGACGAGAAGAAAGGGTAATTTTTTGTATAATAAAGAAAATCAATCAACCAACCAACCACTTTGATCTGAACTTGCTTTCTTTACTACTTGCAGATACGATGGATAATGATAATACCTAAAAATCACATGAGATTGTTTGGGAGCTCGCATTCATTGGCAAAGAAGAAAAGTACAGTGACTTCTTAGAAGAAAGATACTTTACAAGGAGGTCTAGACAAGGGGAAGGAAATAAGACTGAGGGTCCAACCAAGGAAAGGACTTGTCGTTAAACTAGCGCGTAGGTGATAAGACTGATGAGACCTGAAGCAGGATATGGATAAGCGTATTTGATGTCACTCATCCTCGCGAGCGTTGGTGAAAGTTGGTCTCTCGAAACGTAAACAGTCCGTTCTTATATATATATTGCTGAATTCGACCAGAAGCTTGAAGATCATGTCACAGGACAGGAGGGATCCAGAGTGATCCACAATGTTGCCGATTTGTGATTATTGTCGGTTTCTTTTCTTGGGTTGGCGAGGGTAATTATAAAGTGCACTGCTTTTGCAACTACGTGACAGAGATGAACCAATCGAATTGCAAACTGAAATGGGTCGTGGCTGAATTGAAAATGGTGGGCATGACCGTGCACCAGTCTTCACCTTTCTGCCTGTCCACCAGTATCTCATTGGGCTCGGAAGATGAAAGGCTGAGGAAGAAGCCCATCAATAACTTTTACCAGCTCCAGATAGTGACAGAGTCTAGAACAGAGAAAAGGGTGCAAAAAAGCAGCTTTCCTTGACCCAAATGAGAGCGACTCTGTCTTTATCGTTCTTTGTCGACTGATTGTGCCAAATGCTTGCAGTATCCTGATCGCCAAGTAAGAGATATTTTCCATCGTGGAAAATCACTCAGCCTGACGTATTCAGATATATAAGTATCTTGTGGAAACTTTACTTACGTATTCTACCTAGTTCTTGATTTTGGAAGATAATTTGGTCAATCCATGTTTGATCAGCTGCTTCGAATGAATGTTCGACACTTCGACTTTTCCGCAATATTTATGTACGACTGGGGCCGGGCGTGGTCAGTCCAGGCGAACCAACCCCCGCAAAATGGCGCCATGCCGCCTCCGAAACATGTAAGCAGAACAGTGGCAACTGATGAAGCTCAATAATTAATTTGATAACACTAACACCCGTAAAGAAAATGACTTCCATCCCGCATGCTATCGTCTTTCTTTTTTGTTTTTTGGGGGAAGAAGGTGGTGGGATCCAGTGAATACGATAAGAGTGCAAACCATTGTAGGAGATGGGAACACGTGCAGGTGGGGGAATATTCGAGCAGCAAAGACATGGTGCTGAAGCCTCCCTTTTCATGGGGTTGAATCTCTTTCATGGGTGAAGGCAACTGCTAACCAATCTGCACACACGTCACCCGCGGACAGCATCGAGTGCCAACAAACCCAGGGAAAAAAAGATAACGTAAGTTTATCTGTGCTCTCTTTGTTTTTTTGTTTTTGTTTTTGTTTGGAGCAAGAGAGTAAAGTAAGAGATATGATAAGGAAGGAAGGATGAACGTAGGAGATTTTGTGAGGGAGGTTTCTGTTTTATTGTGTGGCTTTTCGACATGCACAAAGATTAGACGATGCTCGAAAAGGACAGTCTTTATTAATTTGCTAATGACCAAGGAGGGCGATTTACTTTGATTAATACCTGTACGGCCCATGATGAAAGCTTAAAGCTTTTCCTTTTATCAGGATGAAAGCTGAAGCTTGTTTCAAATGATATGGTTCACCCTAATAATAAACTCAGTGTCTGTTCATAGACTAAAAGCTTCTTCTTTCCTATTGTTTTGCCTTATTAGATCCCAATTAACATCAGCATGAAGTTTCCTTTGTGGTTAACACAGAGAGAGAGAGAGAGAGAGAGATGACCTTTTTGACTTTAGTGACTGCTAGGACTCTAATCTTCCCATTCAGGGCCTGGTTCCATCCAACCCATCTGGCAGAGGGTCTATAGATGCAGAACAGGTCAATACTAACAATACATCACCCAACCTATTGAGCCATGTCTCTCTTCGTTGATTCTTCATTGAAGCAACCTGACTCATCTGTTTCCTTATCTGACCTTTTGGTTTTGGCAATAATGTCGCCTATCTTTCCACTAGGGAAATGCAATCATTCATCTGAAACTTGACGAGGTCCATTGTCAGCAGCCACCGCCGACACCATACTCGGGAAGTTGGGCACTTGAGGCACCTAAAGATGTACATGGAAGCGCTACTATTTGGCAATAACAATTAAACAACTGAAAATATCTCCACGGAAGAGAGAGAGAAATGAGGAAGTGGTGGGACAAGGATTGGAAAAATTAGGTCCTGTCCTCAAATTTGGTAATAATCAGCCCTCCATCATCCATCCCTTGGGGGAGGAGTCTCCGTCTTGCACATGCATTATTGCGTCCCACCCACTTGGTCTCCACAAGCAGAATACAAGGTTTCTCTCTCTCTTTCTGAAAGCTATCCAATCCATTTGACTTTTTCCCACCCCTGATAAACTAATCACAAGTGGGGGTTAATCAATGGGCTGGTGCTTAATTCCAGGCTTAAGTTAAGCTGATTCGTCTAAAAAAACCAAATCTTTCTTATGCTCTCTTGGTGCGTTTTTTCTCGTGTGGAATCTGGTTCTCAGGAAAGGTGAACAGGGTTCCCTTCCTGACAGACAGAGACTCAAAGGCAAGGTTTTTTGAGGGCATCCTGCTCAGGTAGGATCGAGAGAATTGAGATCCAAGCTTAAGCTCTGCTTCACCAGATTGTTGAAAAGTCACTTAGAATTCAAAAGTTAGCAAGAAGAAACCAGCAAGAACTAGAGAGAGATTATATTGACTATTATCAACAGAGTAAGAACTCATTCTGATCTCTGCACTCGACCAGTGCGTACAAATACCCCAAGGAAGATTTCACAACACTGTAATAATACGAAGAAGACATCAATAATAATACTCTTATACTATATCCATAACTTACTACAGCTCTTTCTTACATGACCATATAACATGTCTATACCTTTCCGTGAGAATCACAGTGAACCTTGTGAAACTTTTGCAGCAACCACCTTACCCTCCTGATTCAACACGGCACCACCCTGCCTCATCTCGGCGCTCATCGCTGCCATCCCCTGATATTGCGGGGGTGGCACCACCATCCCTCCGGCCGCCGTGTAGAACACTTGCCTCCCGACGGCCCCCTCGTAAGGCAACTGCGCATAGGCCACGGTGTCCGCCACCCCGCCGCCGCCGCCGTGCCTCATGGCTCCGACGCCAAACCCTTCCGTGCCTCTGGGCAACTGGGTCTGTGGTGCAAGAGCAGGCGGGGCTGCTGCCGACAGCGGCGGCGCTTGTGATGGCTGATGGACGACGTTGTACACGGGCTGATCCCGGTAAACGTCAGGAGAAACCCTTTGCGGGAGGGTGTAGTACCCTTGACCCGCCGCCACCTGCCGCACCATCTGCGGTGGCGCGTGGTAAATGGTTCCTGGAGCAGGGATCATGTACATCGGCTGCTCCGGCGGACCCGTCACAGCCGCTGGGAAACCACACGACGGAATCTGCTTCTCCGCCTGCCAATACCCTGGAGGAGCCGTCGCAGCCGCCTGCACACCTGTCGGAATCGTCATCTGCTGCGTTTTCTCCTGTGCCAGCTTTTGCAAGTAGTAATTATCAGCTCCATAACCACCGGCATTCCCCATGTTGTCGTCGCTCTTCCTTCTGTACATGGCGGCTTCTTGCCCCGGACCTACGCCGCTGCTGATTTGCAGCCTCTGCAACTCCTGCAACTGCCGCTGTATCTCGAGCGGGTTTACCCCGTGATCCGACGCCACGACCCGCTCATCGCGGGGAATCCCCACACGACCCTCCTGGACAGCCGCCGCCACCGGGTCCGCAACCGCCGCCGCCACGGCCGGCGGAGCCCCGGCGACAACCCCTTTGTCCAACCCGAAAAGGAAATCGACATTACTGGGCGGGGGCTTGGCGGGCTCCTGGACGGCAGGGCCCGAATTGAGGGCCTCCACGAAGCGGTCCCGATCGGACTTGGAGTCGGCGGAGGCGAAGGTGGGGGGGTGGGGGCTGTGGGCGGCGAAGAGGAAGAGGCGCATGCGGGCGGGCTTGGAGCAGGCGCGGTAGAGGCGGTCGTACTCGTGCATCATGTGCTCGAGGTCGTCGTCGGTGGTGACGGAGATGAGGGCGTCGAGGTCCTCGCCGGGGAGCTGGTACTTGAAGGAGACGCCGTCGGGGAGGTCGCAGAGGGAGGAGAGCTTGGAGAGGAAGGAGGAGAGCTTGATGTGGCGGTCGACGGAGAGGATCTTGGTCTCGCCGCCGATGTAGGAGAGCTGGTTGTCGTGGGGGCGGGGGTGGATCTTGCCGCCGTAGCTGCACATGAACTTGGCCTTGTAGCTGCCGCTGTTGGGTGGATGCTGCTGCTGCTGGTCGTCCCAGGGGGCGGCGTCGAAGTCGATCTCGCGGGATCGCGGAGACGAGTTGCCGGAGTCTGGGTAAGGTGGGTACGTCGGATACGCTTCCATTTTTCTTTCCTGTCTCTGCTTTTCGAGCTCTGAGAGAGAGAGAGAGAGAGAGTCGGAGAAGAAATGGAGATGAGTATAAAAGATGTTTTCCTTCCTTTCTAATTTTCCCTTTTGTTCTTTTTTTTTTTTTGGGGGGGGGGTTTGGGGCACTCATAAAACGACGTGGAGGGTTCGTGGACGTGCTGTGCCACTGAAGTGGGTTTGAGACACGTGGCCCAATCGTGGTGATCGGGGGAGGAGTCGGGGTGGGAGGTAAGGTCAAAAGCAAGGCAATGACTGACAGAGTAATTAAGCGCCTAATCGAGAAAATGCGGCGAAAAAGAGTGATTTTACTTCGAATCATTCGTTGCCCAGTGAAGTCGGAGAGTCGTTCGAGCTAAATAGCAATCGATATAGGAAGACATACGTAGAAATATATTGTAAAAATTTACCATGCACACGATCCCATATGCATTGAGGTATGAGGATTCAAGAACTAGAAAATTAATTGAGATGGTAAGTAGATCGATTATCCCAAGGGATTTGAGTCTCAATGCATGAGATTTTCTACTCCTTATCAAGAGCAATTATTAAGGAGAGCACGAGACACGGCAAGACTATTTTGAGAGTCACCATTAATTGTATTCAAATGAATTTCTACCATATGCATGTCGAAATCAATAAGAAGCAAATCTCACGAGCGATATAATATGATTTAAAAATTACATGGGTCGGTATATTCTCAATATCGAATGTTAGACGATTAAATTCAATTCGTCGTGTGTCGATTTGACATATAGTGAGCTTACCAAAATTTCGGAGGTCAAATCATGGGTTAAGACATACAACCCTCTCCCCAAATGAATTCCAATGCATCGGATACGTACACGTTCGTTCCATGAAAGGGTTAGCCGTGACTTTTGGGGCAAGTGGTGGGACCCGAGTGAGAGCGAGAGATGAGGGTTGACTGGGATTGGACACTAAGGGAGAGGCCTGGAGAATCTTTGCGCTCTCCTTCCATAAGTTTCTTTTCTCCCAGGTGTGAACGCAACCGGCAATACCGAGTTCCGGTTGCCCCGGTCGTTTTTGGCAAACCAGAATTTTCTCCCAACTCTGGCCCCACTTGTTCCACCGTTCCGAGCAATCAATTATCTCGTTGCTCCGGTTATAACAACCCGAGGTGATTAATGGTAAAAGGGCATTTTCATTTGATTTCATCTCTTCTCATTTTATCAATGTCCACTCAACTTGTAGAGTGAAGTCGTCAGGCATGTTTTGCAATTAGACCTAATTAATGACGCATTTACGGACTAGACACTTATTATTATGACACTAGATATTCTTGAGTACTGGGTATTGTCTCGCCGAAGCACCTTTTAAAGGACAGGTTCCTTATGGAAATTGACGAAAGGTGTGAAGGGTCCTTTACTGATTCTTGAAAAGCGAAACGCGAACTGACGAGAAAAATTAAAAGTATGAAGACAGGAGGCAATCGCGATCGGTTTTGGAATATAAAGTTAACCGGAATGTGAAATCGAACAATTGGTGATCCTTTGCTCGAATTATGATCCTAATGCTTATAGCTACTAGTGACGGTTGCTTATAGTTACCAAGAAAGCAAATAATATCCTATGCAACTCCTAGAATTTAATAACATGTATTTACAAACCTTAACAAAAGACCTACTACTCGACGATCATGGATTCACCACTCGCCCCACGTAGGTGGGTTACTTCCACAGCTTGCGACTCTTCTTCCTAGTGGTTACAACAGCCTGTGTTTATTGACCATTATCATTCGTGGCTTTCGAGATTTGCGGCTATATGTACCAATGGTCATATTGGCTTCACGATTGAATGGGTAGTTGTGAACGTAGCATAAATTGTTGACTTCAAGACTTGAACACTTATCTTGTTCCCTATTCACCGATCTTCACTTCAGCTTTAGTTCCTTTGTCAACTGAACTAAGTTTTATTTACCAACACTCGTGGCTCAACACTTAATGGTTTTCTCTCATATCACCTATTAGCAACTTCTCATCGCTTTTATTGATTACCTATAGTTGCTTATCAAAAGAGCTCATCAAATTTTACCTCAACCATGTCTTGCATCGTATTTTCCAATCCGAGTCGATGGTAAGGAATTTGGGCAAAATATTTTGTGTCAACGGGTATACTAGTGAAAAATGATCTTTATTGGGTAATACACAATTTTTTTTTTGATAAATGTAATAAAAGTCTTGAAACTTATCACGAAAGTGCGATTGGGTTTTAAAATTTTGAAAAAGTATAATGAAATCCTAAAATTTGTCAAACCGGTGCAATTAAATCATTTCGTTAATTCCGTATAATTTGTCTAAAATGTTTTAATGTAATTTACCAACATGAATGTAAATATGAATTTTTTACATGTTTGTATCTTGAAAGGAAAAAGGACAAAGGAAACAGCTTGATTTCCAGCGATTGGTGCGTGCGTCCTAAAATTGACGCAAAGAAGAAGTCTTATCATGGCGTGTGGACAATAGTCATTGATTACATAGGACAAATTCGAAGTTAGTGCCCATTGGTTCTCCTTCTCTTTGCAAATATTCTAACAGTGTGTTCTTGCCAAAATTCCCGAGAAGTGCCCCCAAAAGAGACAGATGAAAAAATTGTCTAAAAAATCTTAAATTTATTGTACATCGGTCAATATAATTATAAATCTCTTAATTTTATTAATTTTATCTTAAATCTTTTGACGATTTATCAATTTAATCTTAAAACTTTTAATTCAATCCTAAACCTGTTGAAGGTTTTCTAATTTAGCTCTAAAGATTTTGATAATTTGTCAATATAATTATTTCGATCAATTATCCAAATAATAGATTTAAGACTAAATTGAAAAAGTTTCAAAAGGCTTAGGCAAAAAGTTGATGACTGAATTGGCACAATTGAAAGGTATATGACTAAATTGACAAAATTAAAAAATTAATGATTAAATTAGTTACCGTACAATAAGTTTATGATTTTTTGATAATTATCTAGATAGACAAATGTCTAAGGTTTGCAGACACCGTCTTTACAGGATAATTTTCGCTTTTCAAATAGCATGTGAGATAAGAGGCAGCTATTTTTTGAAATTCAACGGATCTTTCGATTAGTGTGCACCGCGCTATTTGAATATAGCAGAGTAGCGAAAATGTATGAAACATTTTTTTTTTTTGGGGGTGTTTCGAGCATGAAACGTTTATATAAAGAGAGAAGAGGGGGTTTCGAGCATGATTTATTTATTTTCTTCGTAAAACAAACAAAAAGCAGGCCAGTATTTATAAGATACTTGGAAGGAGCGCCTAGCTAGGCAACGCGTAGAAAATTAAATGGTACTCCGAGAAAAAAATAAAAATTTAGATGAAAGCGAAATCTCACGCGACACTTGGTTCATCTCAAGCTTATGCACGTGAGCCCAACTCAATTTTTGTTATTGCTACTGAGTTATTAAAGTGAATCCATTGAGAGAATAAAAAGAAAGTGTGGAAGACCAGGTTACTTTTTCCACAAACTACAGTCGATGAACAAAATCATTATGATGGGCAACTTTGAACAGATGACATATCCAAACATGCTAGTAATTCTCAACCGTAGCGTTTATTTTCTGAATGTTTCAATAAAATATGATGACTTTACTGAATGTTTTAGCGAATATAACAATTTTCAGAATGGTCCTACATGGTTTAAAACATGTGTTTTCCAAGTTCGCGAGGACAACAGCAACTACTCCATGTACGGTACTGCTAGAATCGAATTGGGTTTCACATTTCAATCACTTAGACTTGGGGAAAAACTCACATACAGGAAGAAATTTCTCCGTTCATCATTTTCTTGCTTGATTGATTGCAGCAATGTACAATCAATCTAGCAGCTACGTTAATCCAGTGACAATAACGTAAAGTTGTCGTCTCCTCGTTCGCGGACTAAAATTTGCGGTAGGACGAGATAAGAACCCCGTGATGGGATTTCCTCTCTGTTCGTATCTTCAAGCTTTGTGAACATTATTGCTTCACTTCAATATGCATACAAAGACAGGAATGATGACCAACTTGAATTATATCTGAGAATTTACAAGTATCATCTCCATGTCTCATTTGTCAAGCAGCTTCATACATGCACTAGATCCTTGTTGCTTCCACGGCAACACCAGATTGATCTGAAATCCGATGGTCACGTACAAGTAAAAAATCTGATTTAATAAGTGGGTCAATTCACAGAAGATTGGGCGTGTTGCGCGGTCTCTCCTTGACAGTTTATCAACCAAACCCTAATAATATACTTCGGCTTTGGCAATAATACAGGTCCACGAGATTGCTTTTCCCTCATTGGGTATTCTCTATTTATAACGCTTATTGTAACCACCTCCTTTCTTTTTTTAGAAGACGGTTCGAGGTAGGTTACAAGAACATAGTCAGGGACTGAGGAGGATCTAGCTGTCTTCGTACCAATTACGGGCGACAACACTGATGTTTCCACTGTTGTTATCGAATTATTTATGCAGTACATGTTCCATTCGACCTAGCTCTAGCTAGCAATCACGCTCGTTCACACAGTGATGGCCCTTCCTTCAAGGGGCCTTTGCACATGGGACTTAGTTTATGGAACGTAAAGTAGATTGTGTGTTCTCGTGCTTGACGAACTTGGTTTTACAAAATGGGTCTGGCTTTCTTTTTGTATTGCAATCGAAGTCGTCAACCATCTATCTCTGCTAGATCTTGTTTCACCTTCTTATGCAATGTTGTTACTGCACGACGTATTAAATAATATGGGGTTGCTAAGTCTCTTTGTCGTGAAGAGACTACTTAATATGTGATTTGTCGGCTTACCGAGATTAATGCGAGGACCATTAAGGTTAAGAGCATGCTAAACGCTCGACCTGTCACTGTCATTATCAAGGGAAAAAGCCCAAATTGAAGGGATGTGAGTGATTAGATATATTGTTTCAAACCTTGAATGATGGCTCTACAGTTCAAGGCTTTGCAGCATGTTCATGATCATGAGAACTCGAAACTTACTAAAAGGGCATTCGCGTTTTCGATATATAGAAGAAAATAAGCGACTCTCTCTCTCTTTCACAGGTCATCTGTCCTGTTTGAAGGTTCTTCCATTTAGACCTGCAAACTGTATAAGTGCATCAATGGGATATGGAAGCAAAAGAAAGTGCAGAGCTCAGTGTTAATTCAAATGAAGTCCAAGACAAGAATGATGAAGACGTGTTCGAGCCGCGTATGAGCTTTGAGGGGCCAGCTCAACTGCCACTCACTTTTCCTTTTATAAAATGTTGCAGGAGAGCGCACTCGATCACAATTGTTTATCGGGTTTTGGAAGGCGTATCGAGACTAGTCTATGAAAATCTGTATGTAATGATAGGATTAGTTTTTATTGGACGAGGAGGATATATATTGCAACACTCATCGAGTGTTGTAGTCCGTTCTTGACTTAGACTTGGTACTGTTCTTTTTCCTCGCACCATTTCCCACGGCAGTCTTTACTTCTTTGGCCCTCCATAAGTTAGTCCAGACAATCATCACATGTTCAACCACGCCCCTTTAATTCAACAAGGTTTGCACTTCGAAACATGCGAGCGAGCAGTCATTCTATTTGTTTATGAATTTCATTAGTCATTCTTTTCTTTTTCTTTATGCGGACAAAGGAGCTTTTTCTGTGAATCAGTCTACTTAGCAGCTAATATTTTGCTCCTCCTTTTGGTACCTCGTACTTAAGGTGTGATTGGTTCGGACATGGACTGCAGTGTTAGATGAGCTCCAATTAATAACTGCATTTCTCGAAACTTCTAAAAATCGATAAGCCGAGTTCACAGTTTCTTTGCATGCGATTGGTACTTTTTGAGGAGATGATAGTAATCTTGAAAATGAGCTAGCAATTTCGTGTTGCTTACTCTTATTATTTCGTTAATGACTTTCTTGAACATGTTGGTAAATTAAAGGATCAGTAGAATCATCTCTGATCCGGCCTGATAAGGGCAAGAAGTTCACATTTTCACCATCAGAGATGAGGGCAAGAATTAACAGGCAAATATCATATCATACAGTTTCCCCTGAAAGGAGTACAACTAGTAGCCAAGCAAGAAAAAAGACAAACTTTGGCACATTCTTGGAAATGTCATCAGCAGCTTTGTCCTTTTCATCTTCCCTTTCTTGCAATTACAATGTTTAGCTCTTCAGGTGAGATCCTTGATTAAGAAGAAGCAACTAAAATGAGGCGTGGAGCATATCAAGGAAAAGTGGAGATTGAGGCAAACACATACAATCAAATCTCACCGTGAAGATTGTATACTGCCGGACCAGCGCTGCTGCTCAATCGTGCTTATTATATATAGTTGAGTAGCTTCTCCAGGGAGCACAGTAACTCCTGCATTGTCGCTGCTGTCTTATCGACCTTTTGGTCAACATGGTCAAGTTTAGTTTGGACTGTTGAAATCTTCGAGTGAATAGACTCGAGAACTTCGTTTTGGGCAAGGGCGTTCTCGGTTTGCCAATTTAAGACAGCTTCTACTGAACTGACCTTTTTAGTCCTTCCTGCTTCATCCACATCTGTGGGATTCGGAACTTTTGGGATATGGCGGTATTTGCCATGTTTATCAGTGCATTCCGCCACTGGGGGGAAATCTACACGATCGTTGGCAGGTGGGAACATGTATTTGCGTGGAAGGACTGGAATTGGTGGTGAAACCTCGCTGGCACAGGAGAGTTGTGCAGGTTTTGCTTCAGAAGTGACATGCTTTTTGACCCATTTAAGAATAGGTTTATGACGAGGCACAGCCGGCTTCTTTGATGGTGTCACCTTGCCCTTGGATGCCAGTTTGCCAGAGGGTTTATTTTGTAGCTGGACTCTGTCTCGACCACTAGGAGCTTGGGTTGGTATAGGAGCACATCTCAAGGAGTCCATTAGAGTATCATATCCGCCGGATTTTGACATGAAAATAGGGGGAAAATTTGGTTCCCATGAATTGTCTTGAGCATGAACACCTGTTTCTTCCCTAGGCATATTGCCCGGCGGTCTTATGGCAGATTGTCTCAGCCTGTCAGCATGCTCCCCTTGCTCAATAGGTCTGTCCACAGGAGACAACCACCCCTAGTACGACAATGGTGATACAGAAGTCAATATCGAATTGAATGTCAGAGTTCTCGTCACCTGACTATCCAATAATCCAGATAATCAGAGAGCAATGTGCATTTATTGCAGAAAAATTAATTCCCATTTGGACCCCCCGCATACTGTCCAACATGATGCTACAATGTATGTCAAGAACACTATCAAAGTAATTCAGAAGATACTATTTGTCCAATCCGCATTATCTAAAATCTACATAACATTGCCAGAAAAGACCCAAAAGAAAGCTTACCAGTCCATTATGCATGTCGGGTTCTGTTCCACTGCTTTGTCGGCTAATTTCACTTACGTCAGAATAAGTATCAATTAAGACCCCAATAAATTCAAAATCTAAGGGCTCGTAGTCCAGATCATTAAGCCAGTCAAATTGATTATCATTTGTAATATGGTTGTTAGAAGGAGCCCCCATGTCAACGACATGTGGATTAGGGGAGAGGTTTGGGTTCACCAGTGGGCGTAAGGCCTCTGCAAGTGGATCCATCTCAGCTTCCATAACGATCTGTTTATCGACAAAGTAAACATTGATTATCAGTTCCATTTGAATGAGTTTTCACACTTCAAGCAGACCACAAGGCATGTTAGTACTGACCTCCGGAATGTTATTCCGTGCTTTGTCATTCTCTAAGTTCATGAACAATGACATCCGTCCAGCTTCAACAGAGAATGAATCATCGATGAACTCATCTCGTTTGTTTATAAGGTGGCAAATCACAAAATTCTGCCGAACATTCCAAGAGACAACAGGAAATGTTAGCTGAATTACGGAAATCACATGCCAAGAAAGCATGGTCATTCCAGAGAATGTTGTGAGATATTGAAACAAATAGAAAACAGCCGGAAGTGTTAATCAAACAATGACCAATTCTAGCTTAAAAGCAATCATTTAGGCGCCAAATCTACCCATCTTTACAGCTACAAGATCTTGCGAGGCATAGCTGCACCAGGGATGTAACCTCAGAAAAACAAGAATCTGAACTAAAAGGCCTTTCATTTCCCACACAATCCCACCATCAAAACAACACGAGCTCATAAAAAACTCATAGAAGTGAGCATTGTGAGCATTTCACCGTTCAACTCTCAGTTGAAAAAGAGAATGATGTAATATGGGGTACCTGGTCAGGAAAGTTGGCCCCAAAAGTGCGATACTCATGCATGACCCATACCGACTCTTTGCTGCTTGAACCCTCATTTTCTACGAAAACTAAATTCCTCATAGTCCCGATCAACTTATTAGTAACTTTGGCATTGATCTTCTTCTCTTGACCGGTTGTTTTCCAATGGCCGGACGGAGTTTGTCGGTCAAACTTCCTACTGTTTTGAGTCTTGAACGACAGACGAGTCAAGAACCACCACTCCGCCTCCTTCGACCTCACAATTGAGGATGCTACAGATACATGGAGATCAGTGAGCATAGGTTAAAGCGGCGTTGAGAATTAATGCGAACTAGGAGAACCCATCATAAATGTTTTGGGATGATCATTCCTTTTTCCCATCGCAATAGACAATAATAGTACACGAGCCATTTCACAGTAAGAAAACAAATGCAAACCTCGACTTCAAACATAGTTTATCTCCCAAAACAGGGACACCATGCTAAAGGAACCAAGATTTTATCACCTATAAACTACGGTGTAACTTGAAGATAATGTCACGTTTACCTCTGAATAGGCAGGGTAAAGACCCAGGATCGATATTATACAGACCAGGGATCTCTGGAATAATCCCGGGCTCAACGTCATATCCGAGAATATGTCTTCTCAAGTAATGGTTGACAAGCTCATCGTCGGTGGGGTGAAACCTGTATCCTACAGGCAGAAATTGACGCGTTTGTTCAGGGAAACTACCAAGGGGAATGAGGGAGGACATTCTTGAGTCTGGAAAACTTCACTCTCGAACTCAAACTTTTGGTAACTTGATGGCAGAATCTGAAGCAGAGCGACACTCAAAGCACTAGTTTGAGCTTTTATAGATGGTGTTTCCGGATGCGTATACCAAAAGCATTAACTTCACGTGACGCTGATTTGATCCGTGTCTTTTATGCAGTCCTTCCCTTCCTTCAGAAGAGAACTCTGTGTAAAGTGAAAAAATAGAGTGACTGTTGACAAGACAGCCGACATTGACAACTTTGTCTGCGTGCAGGAGTTCGAGTGGCCAGAATTGAATTGCCATTTTGCAATGGCTTCGATAACATGCGATTAACGTAAGGGTTAATATTATGAAAAATTATAAATTGATACTTAAATTTATTTTTTAATCACAAAAAATTATAAATTGTTATATTTGTAATAAATTTACCTCAAATTGATATATATATATATGACAAATTTATTCTCCATTAGTTTCCGTCAAATTTTACCATTAAATTGCTAAGTTTGATAACATGTGACGGTTGACGAGGTATATCAATTAGAGATTTTACCTTCCGTTTGTCTTAAATGTGCCAGTTTGAGATTTTTTGTGGTATGAACTCAATTTAACGGAAACTAACGATGGGTAAATTTGTCACAAATGTAATAATTTAGGATTTTTTGTGATAAAAAAATTAATTTATGATAAATTTATTACATCTGTACCAGTTAAAAAAATTTTGTGATCAAAAAAATAATTTGAAATAAACTTATCACAAATATACTAGTTTAAAATTTTTCATGTTATTAACCCTTAACGGAACTACCAAATCTCGTCATTTGGAAGTGTTAATGCTCGGGCCACACGAAGTCATCTTTCATTTCTCCACATCCAAGACCGTTCTCGCAACTGTCAATATTTCATAATTGGGTGGGTAACGCCACTCACTTTTCCTTTTCCATCTTCTTGTTTTTGTATGACACTCAAACAGCGCGAGAGCGTGGAAAAAATTAAAAGGGACGAATCCAATAACATCATAACAACAGTAAATCCAATGGGCACGAATCCAATACTAAATTTATTCACCTCGTTTATACAAACAATGTGTATGTGAAAAGGAAAATATTTTTTTCCAGCGACACAGCATGGGCACGACTCTTTATCAGCACTTGAAGAGTGTGCATCCAAGCCAGTGGATGCACACCAATTACCTAGCCACAAAAAGCTTATATAATGCTTTCTTTGGAAGAGTGGTCAAGCTAGAATCATGAATTCAACATCCCTAATATCTCTTCTAGTTGTTCATTATCAGCAATATAGGACTCCAAATCCCAATATGACGAATCATGAGTCAATTGATCCCTCGTCTCCGTGGGTGGCTGTGCAGTTGCAGAGAAATCACATTCTGATGAGTTGCATTCTGGTGAGAGAATTGGTGGCGGCGGTTGCTGTACATTTTCTTCTAAAGATTCCTATAGTCACAACAAAAACAAGAATGATATTAGTTTCCTAAACATGCTATGATGATCTTTAACAGGCATCATTTTGATGCTTCCTAGACCTTCGGAATCTCTTCAGGTACTGTGCTTTTGGCAGTTATTAATGCATTGGAGCAACTTGTGTTGTTGACTTCATCGGGTGTGTTGCAGATACTTCTGTTACCTTCTTGAAGCATAATAGAGATACTTGTGTTGTTGACCTCATCGGGCATGTTACAGTTACTTCTGATGCCTTCTTTAGGCATAATAGATGTACCTGTGTTCGTCTTCTGAGTTTTTGAATTTTTCTTACCCTTTTTATCGGGGATTTTCCTCAAGTGGTTAAGAACAAAGTCACTCTAATACAGAAAGACAGAGACAAGTTAACAATTTATTCAAGTCTAATCACTGATCTCTGAAAGTACTTTGCGATTTAATCCCAAAAGAAAAAGAAAAAGAACCTCAAAGAATCAAATATCAGTCAAGAGAACAACTTTGGTAATACTCCACGTTCAACTCACAAGTCTCCTTCTAAAAAGTGATTCCTTGCTCGGCTTCAAAATAGAGTGAATGGTGCTATAGCAAAAGCAAGATTGGGAGGAAAAATAGAACAAAAAACAAAAGAGAGTCAGGGATTTTTCTTGGTAAAATTGAGATAGTTGAAAACCAATCAAAGAGGTTTAAGTAAGAGCTAGTTCATTTAAGGGAAAAAAAGCAAAAAGTCAGAGCAAAGTAAGCTGCTCAGTCTCAACTCCAAAAAATTAAGTCACAGAAGAAAATGATATCAGAAGGCTGTTGAATGAAAGCTCTTGGCTGTTAATCATTCATACGTACGGAAAAGCAAGAAATTGAGTACCTGGTCAGTGAGGATGTTGTCCATAACATCAGCATTTAGGCGATATTCATGGAGTACCCAATTGGTCTGGGCATTTTTGGGACTTTGATGTTTTTTGAAAACCAAAATTTTCTTCAAACCTAATATGTTCTTTTTGTCTTGTGTCCTGATTTCGCAAGTTTCACCAGTTGGCTTCCAAGACCCATAATCATTTGATCTTCTAGTCCGTTTACTTTGAGGGTACTTATTTTGCAGACGGCAGAAGAAGAACCACTCATCATCATCTGAGTTTATACCTGATAGTTCTGCATAATTCCGCAGTAGAAAATCTTCAGGCTACAGAAGCAAACCAACAGACACAGAATCCCAAAAGGGAATAGCATGGAATGAACTTATCACATTTTTGGAAGGATGAACAGGACAGATTTGATGGTGTCTTACCATTAATCTTGCTGGGCAAATCCCAAGGTGGCAATTGATGGACATCAACCTCGGGAATTATCCGCTCGACCTTTTTGTTGCCAAGTATCTTCAACTTCAAGTAATGATTGACAAGTTCCTCCTCTGTTGGTCTGAATCGGAATCCCACCGGCAGATCGACTAATGAAATTTCTGTACTTTCCATCTCAAAATATAAAACAAATAAAAATGCTAACTATAAGGGAAAGAGAAGGAAATTTGAAGAGAGCAATACTAACTTGCTTCAGATTACTTCATGCCGGAGTTGTATCCTTGCTTATTTATAATAGAGACGCTATGAGCTCAAACCCCTCCTTCCCACTGGGTCTAACCTTAGAAGGAAGTTGTTTGGCTGTTCGGTGGATCCCACATCTTAACCTCCGCTCAGGATCAACAAGGACTATGGTGGTAAAGGGCAGAGGGAGGGAAAAGAAATAAAATGTTTTACTACTTGTTTTGACTCATATTAACAAATAAAATGTCCATAGCTTAAAAAAAAAAAAAAAAAAGACACATGAAAAGTCCATCACAAGCCTTGAAAGCATTTGCATACAAACAAAGGTGTATGGTAAAGACATAATGAATTGCCAAAAGGACGAAAAAACTGTTCTAAACTGAAAATTTTCAGACTTGTTCTCCAAGTTTCAAAACTTCTTTGGAAAGTTACTTCTTCTTCCGACCCTAAAACAACTGTTCTCAACTGAAAAATTGCAGACTTGTTCTCCAAGTTTCAAAACTTCTTTGGAAAGTTCACTTCTTCTTCCGACCCTACCAAGACACTACCTAGTGAAAAGTCATTCCCTCAAGGTCTATAGCTAAAAGCAAGTCGTCTTCAGATCCCTCACACATTAGTTTCAGGAAAACTTTAACTAAGGATAGTATTCATCTTTTAGGAGTTTTAGTAAAACTTTTAGCAGGACTGAGGTAATCAGAATTGCTCGTTATCCATGCTCAGTTCTTATTCTTTTTAATTGTTTACTGCATAATAGGAGCTCACTAGGATTTCAGTTTTCAATATATGAGCCGGCGACACAGTACTCCTACAAATCAACACATAAGAACCCCGATACAGATTAGCGTAATTTTCTAACAAGAACAAAGGACAAAGCCACAAAACAAACTAAGCATAATCCTACAGTCAATAATAAGTCATAACATTTTTCTTATCTTCTAAAGTACACCACGACTTGAGAGTAATCAAACACCGACTCAACAATTTTTTTTTTTCAAATGCTAAATCTACTAGTTACTCCAAAGCATACAGTTAACTAACACTGGCATGCTCCATTTAACATGACATCTGAAATAGGATCGTGTCCATGGAAAGAGTGCAAACTGTGCTGAAGCCGCATTCAAACCTATCAGCTTCAGTTCAAAGTTCCCACAGTTTGGGTGTTTAGAAAAGGGTTGCTCTGTTACCAAAGTCATTGTGACGCTAACCATTTCCAAAAAAGCCATCTTGCGAAGTAAATGAAGGAAGCTGACCAGTTGCTGCACTTGGGGTAGTCATTCCCTCGTTTCTCTAAACAAATGCTGCAATCATGGTAAAAATAATTACACGAGAGCTAAAACTATAAAATTCTCGCGCCAAAGCGTTGAGAGATGCCCGAATCACCTGCATAGTGAATTAATACATCACCCATCCAATATTTTTCCCCCCTTCGTTTCAATGTTCACTTTATGCGACTAGACAAGGGAATGCACCTGCAGATTCACCATAGAGCAGGCATGAAACTCTAATAGTAAAGAATTCAGAACATGTCAATTTCCCAAGAAAGATTTAAAGCGACAAATAAGTAAGAGGGAGAGGGAAGGTGGCGTGGGAAGAGAAGAGACAATCACAACCTACTGAGATCGTGCCCAGCGCATTATAATTTCCGAACATAAAGGCACAAAAGGGTTGAAACCAGTTTGAAAAGGAGAAAAAAAAAAAGAATTCAGTCATCAAGAGCCATCCAGCAACAGTTGCATCTAAAGGAATTGTTCCATAGGAACCACAGATCAGTTGTGGCTACCTCAAGTGAAGTTCAAGGTTATAAAAAGCCCAACATACTTTTACAGTTTTTCTTTCCTTAAAAACAAATCAAGACGTCCAAAAATGAAAAAGGGCAGCATTTCCAAACGCAAGGCTTGACTAATCTTTCTGTACAGGGCTGGGTAATAAAAGCAGAATAAGTGAGGAATATCGATCAATAATTCGGGGGTTGATATAACATCTCGAGTTTCATCTGCTCCCAAGTAAAATTTGCAGTCTTCTGTAGATTTTCGGAACATATCGCAATGTGCAAGTTAGATCCAATTCAGCCTCGGAGGTACCGCCGCAAGAACACGAAACAGAAACCCTCCACGCGAATGGGAAATCGCACAAGTCCAGAACGAGAAAGATCGAACTCGATTCTTACCTGCAACTGCCACAACTCTCACGAGACCGAGGCAAAGAAAGAATCGATTTGGATATTGGAGAATACGACCCATGAAGGACTCGTCAATCATTACTTGTGAGTTCGATCCAGATCCCATCCAATTCGCGTCGACGTGACGAACATCCCAAGTAAGATTGACGAGTGATTCATGGATCATATTGGGTCGTAATGAAAATCGAACAAGAAGAAGATGCAAGCAAAAAGATGAAGTCTTGATCTTAGTGGGCTGCTTGATGCGCAGCCCCCACTGTTGTGTTCTTCTCCACTTTGCGTCCACAAAGATTTATACAGTTTTTTTTTTTTTTTCCTTTCTCCAGAAAAGATAGTGCTAACGTCATTAACAAGATGTCGGTAGCATCGTTTTTATTATTTTTTTAATAGCGATTATCGGATTAATCTTCCTAATAAAAGAGGTTAATACCACGATCAAGCTCTATCAAATTTAATAACTCAATGATCATGTCAACATAATATCAATTTTGATCTCGTACATCTACTATTAGTTCGTATTGCATGCGAGACTTTATAATATAAACTGTCTATTATCCTTTACTTATGAGCAATTGATGTCAACTTCTTCTACTATTATAATATTAAGCTAATTGTCATTATCAACTGGTAAGTCGTTCATTACAAACCAATGACAAGTTTTTTCGGTGAATTTTCTTTTTTGTTACAAATATTTTCCTTACATTGTGTTATTGCGTCATGAGATCAAGGCACACGCTTCGATTTTCCTTTAAGTTGGTAAAATATACGAATTCCATGTCTATTGTTACATGAAAATGGTAAGCACTACACTAGGAATTTTGTTTTCGTTATTGCTCAGGCTTCAAAAAGATTTTATGTTCGTAATTTTGTTCATTATAGATAAATTGTAAGTGATTTATAGGCATTCATTACAATGTTAAAAAATGTACTGCTATGTAACTCGATTTTTTTTCCTTCGTTTTGTTCAAGACTCTTGATTCAAGAAAACATATAAATTGTTTCATTGTTAGCGTACAAAAGTTAACTAATTACAGTTTTCAGTGATTATAAGTTATAGTAAATTGAAAATAAAGTGCCTTTGAAATTGATTAATTTTGATTGCGTGTATCAATGGCCACTAGGTTGTGCGGACCCAAGCACAACACAGCCCCTCTGTTTAGGTCCGGGCTCTGGCCCTATATTAACACCTCCTCCTTTTATTTTCACTCATCCATTTCTCCTTACCTATCAATCTCTTATAACTTCTCAAAAAATCATGATTCGTATATAGGACATTTCTAGTCTTCAAATTCGCAATGAATGCAAATCGGTGACGAGCTTGCCAATTCCAAAGAATTTTCTTTGGCAATGTCCAATGTTTGGAAGATGTTCAATATCAAAAACCTCTTCAATTGGCAAGAAGAAAGGCGTATGCACAATATTTTCTACGAAATTAAACTCGAAATCTAGTAATGGGACGGGTTATTTGAAGAGGCACCAACACAAACATCTCGCCCAAATGGTCAAGCCCATGGGAGATCCGCCGCCTTTACTGCAAGGGGCCATTGAGATTCATACGTATCTTTGAAGATGTATTTGTCCGAGTCTTTAGTGTTAAGGTGCATTCATTTGCATTTGATCGGTACGGTGTTTTTAGTTATTAGGTTGTAATTCTTTTGAAAGATATATTTGTCTAAGTCTGAATCTCATGTCCTATCTTTTGTAATTTTTTTTGCATAATTATTCCTACGTACTGACTTCCTATGGAAAAATACATGATGTAGGAATAATTATTACTATCGACATTTTCTTTGTTTTTCAATTAATTAATTCTATTTCTAATTATTTAAAAAAAAGTATGTAAAATAAAAAGAAACCAAAATGCCGCAGCGTGGGCAGGCACGGCTAGTCATTATCATGTGTCATGCCTAGCACCAACGCATGAAAGTGCCAAGCCTTCACGGGCCGCCTTGGTATGGCCATGACCATTGCTAATCGTGGGAAATTTCAATTCGTCATTGGATATTTTAGGGATAATGATATAAATTATTTCCAAATTAATGATATAAATTATTTCAAAATTTTGAAATGTGTAATGTGATTCTTGAATTTTAAATTGATTTAATATGATTAATGAACTTTAGCTTAATGTGTAATGTCATCCCTGAATTTTTAATTTATTCAATGTGATCCATGAATTGTCTAAAAATGTTCAATGTTGGTTTTCCATTACTTCAAGTTCACACATACTAATAGTCCATGGATCATATCGAATAATTTAGTAGTTCAGAGATTACATTGCATATTGTGCTAAAATTTAAAAGTCACATTAAATAAATTAAAGTTTATGGATCACATTACACAATTTGCTAAAGTTTACGGATAATTTATATTGTTAACCCAATTTTCTATGGATGAAATATCCACACTTGTTGAGGAAGTTTCAGACGCCTTCCTTAGGAAGTCTTGGAGTTTAATTCTATCCTTCCAAAGTCAAAATATTCGCACTTGTTGCGCAAGTGTCAAGGCCTTCCTTTGGAAGGCTTGGATATAGGTTTATTTTTAATCCTACTAAAGTCAAAAGATTTCTCTTTCTTTCTTTCTTTGCCTTTTCTGATTGATCCGACCTGTCCCCCCCAATCATTCGACAGTCCTACTCCAGCTCCACCAATTTGGGATCATCACCAACGAGGATAAAAATGAGGGAAATACCCTGAATAACACAATACTATTTATTAAAGTACCACATCTTATTAGCAGAAAACACAACCTTAAAGAAAATAAAAATACAAAGCACGACTCTCAAGCTCAGACAGGCACAAATTAACGGGACTAAGTATGTTTCCCTTCACAATACTAAGTACATCACAAGTAAAAAAACCCACACGCTCACGCACACCCCTTCCAAATCATGAGCGACCACTGTCGGTCGTTGCGGTAGAGAAGTCCTCACACATTGCCCCAGCCCAAACCGAAGTCGCTGCATGGAGATGGCATGTATCCATTGTCAAAGAGGGGCGACGATCCTTCCTCTGCTCCTGGCTGTGGCTGATAGGTTGGAGTGTTGATGTAGTATGACACATAGTCATCCAGTGTCTGCAATTGAGGGAGCGAATTCATTAGCTCATAGTCATCCAGTGTCTCCAATGGAGCGCGCGAATTCATCAACTCTTCCAGTAATCTCTGCATTCAAAACAAGTAGATTATATGAAACAACCCACCTCAAGTATTTCTCTTTTTATGTTACTACAAAAACAATCTCGAAAGTATGAAAGGAAACTAGTCCCACGGATGTTGCTTATGTGATGGTGCAATCATTGGTAGTTTGGCCATAGAAACCCAATGAGTGTCTGTGACTTTGATATGCTCTATAGGACTTGGGACTAAATCCGATCCTAAGTAAGTTCTACAACATAAAACATGTGTCTCTCACCTCTGATTGAGCATAAACAGCTGCCTGTGGCTGGTTGGTTGGAGCGTTGTTGTAGTCTGATACAGAGTCATCCAGTGTGAGCGACTCTATTAACCCCCGCACTGATATCTGCATTCAAAATATCGTAGATTATATAAAACAACCCTTCTTAAGTATATTTCCACGTTTTTTTTGTTACAGAAACAATCTTGAAGTATGCAATGAAAATAGTACCACAGATGTTGATTATGCGATGATGCAATCATTCCTAATTTGGCCATAGAAAATTGTGACTTTGATATGCTCTACAGGACTTCGGACTAAATCCTAAATAAGTTCTACAAAATAAAACGTGTCTCTCACCTCGGGTGGAGCATCAAGCACTTCTTGGTTATGAGCAACTTCATTGTTGGGGGTGTTGCAGAAGCTCGGCAAGTCCCCTTCTTGATTCCCAGGAGAGTCTGATACATTGCTAGTGCATGTGTAAGGGCTGCTTGAATAGCCTTCAGGGCTGATTGTTGGAGCGCGACCCATCATCGGTTTCTTGTCTTTCTTGTTCTTGATCCGACATGCCACATAAGGCAGCATCTGCATATATATGCAGGAGCAACATCAGGAATAGAGAAACACCCCGTTACTAAAAAGTATGTCTCAAATGTTATCTACAACCAATCGCGTTGTGCAAGTGAATGAGAGCCAAAATGTTACCTCGCCTTCGTCGTGATTATCGCCCAAACACTTGGAATTTAGGTGATACTCATGCATGACCCAGTTGGTCCTTTTGCCTCTAGGCACGCGGCCTTCATAGAACACCAGCGTCTTCTTGATTCCTATCTGCTCGTTGGTGTCCTCGCTCATGATGGCGCGTTCCTTGCCGGTCACTTTCCAGAAACCAGCTCCAGTCGTGCGGTCGGACCGCCTGCTGTTCATGTACTTGCGCTTCACGCGGCAATAGAAAAACATCTCCTTCCCGTTGAACATGCGATCGAACATGTCGGGCAACTGGCATGGTTCGAATTCGCAGACATCGATCTCTGGAATTATGTTGGAGTAGTGTTCGTCGGGTTGTCCGAGAATCTTGGGCTTCAAGTAGTCAATCAGGAGCTCCTCATCAGAGGCGTGGAATCTGAATCCTGGAGGGAGTGAGCTCATGAGTTCTGAGATCGTGTCTCCCATTTGGATCCCCAACTCGTGCAAACAGAGAGAAGAAGAACAAGACCAAAGGACTGAGATCTGTGTGAGGGTTTGGAGAGCGGTGTGATTAACACTGGCCAAGTGCGCGGAATTTATAGGGTGGAGTCGTGCGTTGACTCATTGACTGACATTACTTTGTAACACCTTTTCTCTTTTTCTTTTTTGGGTTCACCTTCCTCCAGAAGTGAGTTGTCTCCCTTGTTGGAGAAGTGTGAAAACCACACTGTTCAGTGATGAATGGACCCCTCGTCCTCTCTTTGAATTATTTTCTAGCATACTTGGGGAAGTTGATTGCTGGACCCCATGCATGATCAAGAACGTTGATACGACATGCCAAAGTGCATGCATGAATCTTTTTCTTTACCCATAAATCAAAGCTAGGGTTTTTATACTTGGCATCAAGTCTTCACCACTATATATTAACTGCTATATATTCACCAAGTTTGTGAACCCTTTAGAGCGGGGATTAATCCAATGGGGACATCAACGAAGTTTAGACATCCTAAAGATGAATGCATGAACGCATATTTGATTTTAAGGTATGGTGTATAGAAGTTTCTGGAATTTTATGTGGATGCTCGTGTTCCATCAAACAAGGAATCTAATCCTACGGTCTGAGCTACATCTTGTTTCATTAAATTTTCTTGGGGAAGAATAATGTTTCGCACTTTAATGATTGAGACTAGACCATTAGTGTCTTTACATGGGAAATATAAATAACAAAAACCTTTTGAGACCTTCTTGTTGAAGTTCTAAGCCTTGTTCCCAAAGGGTTGCACTTTTTCCCCGGGACCCACATGCGATGGCGCTTTCAATTAAATTATTCTCTCTCTCTCTCTCTCTCTCCCCCCCTCCTTCCAATCCACATGTTTCATTATTCACTCCTTTCGCTTACTATATTGTTTATCATACATATATCTATGAATAATAATAAAGTTTGGTAGAATGGAATTCTGCGGCAGAGTCACATCGTCTAGGCGCTTCATTACCTCTCACTTCTCTTAAAATTAATTAGACACGTTCCTTTATATTAATTAGAAAAAAAAGACTTAATCATCTTATTGAAAAAATTACTAAAAAAGTCACAAACCTATTGCATTTTTCCAATTCAGTTATAAGCCTTTTAATTGTGTCAATTAATTTCATTCAATCAATTTGGCCGGGAATTGATGATGTGGACTTTAGGCGTTCTACGTGACAAGGCCGAGGCCTAGCGACCCTCATCGACCACTGGGTGAGGGTGTCCAAACCCTTGCCAACTGCTAGTAGGGTTGTGGCCCTTGCCTAGTGAGCGACGAGGGCTCATGGCCCTCGCTCATAGTTGGGCAAGGGCTGCGACCGTTGTTGGCTGCGTGCAAGGGCAACGAGCCCTTGCCGACTACTGGGCGAGGGGTTGCGGCCCTTGCCTAGCTCTGAGCAAGGGCTTGCAGGCCCTTGCCTAGTGGTCGGCAGCCCCCCTACCAGCCCTTAACAAAAAAAAAAGAAAACAAAAAAACAAAAAAACAAAAAAACAAAAAAACAAAAAAACAAAAAAACAAAAAAAAAGAATTTAAAAGACAGTCGGCGTCTATGTCATCGGTTTTCGGCTAAAATTGGTCGGATAGATTGAATTGACAAATTGTAAAAATGTTTAGGACTCTATTGGCCAAATTAAAAGATTATGATTAAATTGACACAGATACAATATGTTTAAGACTTTTTTGGTAATTTTCCCTCATCTCATTTCATCTACTATAATGTTTCTTGAACAATATATCAACATCAAATTTGCCTTACCCGTGTATTATGCTTGGAAAAACAACTTGTGTGTCCACTGTCCAGGGTACTGAATTGAAGAAATGATTTGCTTCGAGGCAACAGAAACTAAGCTCTAAGTTTGATGGCAGTACATATGCTACAGTGATTGCTACAACGTGGAACAAAATTTTTTTTAAATTTTTTTTTATTGCTAAGTAAACGTTCATTTGTCATGTTTCTCCTTTTCCATTTCCCTTTTAAATTCTCATAGAATTGCAGGTTTTAGGGCTTACATCGATATAACTTTATATGAGCGCATGGCATCGATTTAATAGTATGACTGATGTATTTACTTTAATTTTTTCGGAGTTATAATGATGAATAGATATTTGAAAAGCAATTTTATGATGCCATCTTGCTCTCAAGTTCTACGATAATCGATTTTGTCAGTAGAATAGCTTTAATTGGAGATGTTGTGGATCTTTCGATTGAATGCAATCAGATATATA
>BCNH02000009.1:15269972-15280253 GCA_001662345.2 Metrosideros polymorpha var. glaberrima
CACAAAAAGAAGTTTAGGATAAATGTGTCACATGAGTACACGTTTGAGATTTTTGGTAACATTTACCCTAAATTATGCATCAAGGAACCATTTCTGAACAATTCAGGATGGATCGAGGGAAGCACACGGAGGTCAAAAGCGAAAGGTCACCCACTCCATGACGAGTTCAACGAATGAAGTAAAATAAGAACAAAGGAAGCAGTTTCCTGAAAAAGTGAGATCGAAAGTAAACTTTGATGGGCGGAATAAAACAGATTTCTCCCTATTGGGGTGTGGTTCATATTTCATATCGATAGGAAAGTACTGGGATCCCACTCCCAGGTGAGTGGGCGAAGGTTTGGGAGGGCCGTCCCGAGAGAGGTTGAAGGGAGTAGCATCTCTTGAAAACCAGAGAGCTTTTATGATTTAAGTTCATATTTTTTATTAGTAATTTAGGCTTGAGCCCATAAATAACTACTGTTTATATATACTTTTTTTCTCTTATAATTGAGCGATGTAACGAGATGTGCGATATGTTAATTATAGTGGAACTCTCTTGTGGATATAGCCCTAGTTTAAGGGTAAACCAGGATAAAAACCATGCGTCTCAATTTCTCCTTCTCGATTTCTCTATTTTTCCTGGTGATTGCGTGTCAATTCTCAACACTCCCAAATTTAAGTTAAAAAAAAGAAAGAGAGGAAATATGCTCAGGAAAAAATTGAATCATCTGTAGATAGATGAGCACGACCCTCTTCTCACCTAACCCAGGACTACAATCTTGTCAGTCGTCTCTCCGTTTTTTCTTTAATTTTCTTCTTTGCTAAAACTGATTGATGAGTACTATTCCATCAGTTAAAGGATACGGCTAACAGAACAATTTCAGTATCCTCACCTAGGAATCTCTCATCCTTGAGGTTGGACGCGGTCGATGAGCAAAAGATGGCATCGCCGGGTACCGCTCCAGCCATCCTGAACTGGTCGTCGGAAAGTAGGAGAAAAGAGCACGATGAGCCTCCTCGTAATTTCAATATGTTTCGATAAATTGATAGATAGTGCATGGGCCTATTTAAGGTAATAAGATAAACATAGTACCGAATATAATTAATCAAGAGATACATGGAATCAACAGAGTCATCAAATATCTCTTACATAGTAACAATTGTGATGAGCATAGTGATGATCATTTAATATTTGATGTTTCACCAATGTGACAGAGCAAATGTACGTCTTTATAAGGGGAGTAGCTGCTCGGATCCTCGTGCTATTGTGTCAACTGCTGGCTTCACTTTGTCCCGTCTTCGCCAGGATTACTACTTTGCAAGCTGGTTGTCTGGTCGAGAATTCATGTCTTAATTGCTTCTTCTTCTTTTTCATTTAGCAGATTAATGGAGTGTGAAGCTATGATTGATCCTATGTTCTAACAAGATCCGCTGGTTACTGACGTTTTCTTAGTTGTTTGGCTGATAGAATTGACTTGAGATGGGCAAGAAGCGTGTCATGTTACCAGCCGAGGAGCTCGACTTGTCTACTGTCAAGTATGAGCCTGCAGTTATTGACGGTTAGTCCCATATCCTACTACTGCTCTCGCCTTTTGATCTTGATGCTTTTCCTTAGCAGCCTCTACAAATCTACATAACGAGTTTTCGGTTCATGTGAAAATTTGAGTTTGCCAACAATTCTGACTCAGGGGAGTCTTTTTTTTGGCTGACTCGCAGCTCCGCACCTGACCGGTCTCGTGTTCAGGCTGTTCGTCAAGATCCTTGAGGCACCACTGATTGGCCCTGCTATTATCTCTTACTTCAAGAAAAAGAACCGAACGGTTGAGGTGCGGTTTTTGTTTCGTCTTGCGTACTGCAATCTTCGAGCAAATTTTCTTGCTTTAATGCCGGATGATCAAACGTGACTGGGTTTCTCTTGTAATTGACAGTTTCTTAGGAGTACTGTGATACCAGAGCCGCCAATGTTTATACCTGAATATCCTCCTCAAGGTTTTCCCACTTGACTAGTTAGCTTTAGTGATTGTCTCGTGTGTTAACATAAAACAGGCGGGAACCAATCTGTTTTACTGAACTCGGGATAGCTGAGGCTCCGTTTGAGTGATTTGGAAAACATTTTCCAAAGAATGATCGCTTACATCGGTTAATATAGTTAGTCAATGAAAAATATTTTCATTACGGACAACAATTTATGTCTAAACATTTGCGTATACGATAAGATTTTTATTTCATTTATTCATTTGTGTAAGAGAAATAAGCGATCATTTTTTGGAAAATGTTTTCCAAATCACTCATTTTCTGCGAAACAAACGGAGCGTTTAGTGAAAACGTTTCTCACTGCTGAACAAACCGTAAGTTTGCTGATTTTTCTTCAATTGAGAAACTGGAGGGAATTCGTTGTAATTCATGGCATGCCTTTTACTTGATAATTCTTTTCTTTCTCTCCCTTACCATCGCTTTTCCGACTAATTAGGAAAACCATTTAGATCTTAGAAGAGAGGTTCAGAGGTAATTTCGTGCTCTCCCCTGCTTTTTCCCCTGTTATTTTTTAGCCTATGCAGGCTTTGCAGTGCACTCAAAACAGGCAAAAGCATGGTGTGGGGAGAGAAAGAAGAGGGCACACTGGGCATTAGTAGATTGACATGCTACATAGAATAGACTCAAGTACAGCTTCCCATAAAATTATATGCTATGATGAAGCTATTAATTTCTAGATCCGGAGACTGGTACCATCTTATTGGAAGAAGATGGAAAACCTGAAGATCGAGTAGAAGTAGCGTTGAAATGTCTGCCAGACTATAATCCTGCCGACTCCTGGAACGGGGATCTCAATCAATTTCGCTACTGGAAAATACGGGATTATGCATATGCTTATCGTTCTAAACTCGTAACCCCATCCATTGTAAGTATATGTCAGAACCTCTGAGGAGTCTCTTTGTTATCAGCTTAAGCAAGACCAGAAGTCTTATTGTCAAATAATAGGTGGCAGAGCGGATTATTACTGTCATCGAGGAGTTTAGCCATAAAAAACCTCCAGCTCCTTTACTAATTTCTTTTGATGCTGAGGAAGTCAGGAAACAAGCTGCTGCTTCCACGATGAGGTTTGAGGAAGGTAGGGCAATCTACTGGAACATGAGCTTAAATCATTGACATGGTTGTTTTTGGCACTTCTATGCATAGTTCCTGCTTGGTGTCCTGTGCACTGCCATTAGCTAGTGCAGAGGAGGCATGATAAATTTAAGGCATTTCTGATGCAGGGAAGTCATTATCTATCTTGGATGGGATTTTCATGGCAATTAAGGATGATATAGGTTGCTACCCCTATATAACGAAGGGTAAAAATTGGTCAAAGTCTTTGTCGTTTCTCAAAAATTTTTCACTGTCTTTTAGTCTGTGTCAATGACTATTTCTATTGACAGGTGCAACAACTTGGATGGATGAAACTAATTCGGATAATGAAGATGCAGTTTGTGTTTCCCGATTGCGTAGCTGCGGTGTGATCTTGGTGGGTAAAGCAAATATGCATGAGTTGGGCATTGGTACAACCGGAAACAATCCTAATTATGGGTGAGTTTTATTATGTGGACATCTTGTAATTCACGAACTAGAGTACGAGGCATGGGATCGAGAAGGTTTAAAGAGCATTTGAATTTGCAGTTGATGTTTACATGGATCAGCAAATTCATTTCACCAATTGCTGCGATGGCATATTGCTGATGTACATGAACTTGTCCAAATTGACATTCTATAGAAATTGTCCCTCATCTTTCGCCAAAATTATCTGCATGAATAGTACATTGAATGTAGAATGGTGTTGTCAACGTTGTGTTCTTGATGTGAGTCAATCTTCCAATGGAACTTCTTTTACAGGTGACTTTTGCTGGATTATATTTTAAGTCCTTCAAGACTGCTTACGTCAACCTTGTCATGCTTAACCCCAGTTCATTTTATTTTTTCCAGTAGTCTATGTAACCACAAGTTGATACCAGCTTTGTTTTTGATATGTTGTATACACATTTGAAGGAAAAAGAATGTATTTCCACGTTCCACAAAACAGACCAATGATTATACTGCTTCATCTTAGGATTTATAATAATTTTATTCTCATGCGGATGTGTCTTCCTTCTCACTTCTCTCCTTTTTTCTCGTGCAAAATGATCAGGGAATGGTTCATCTTCCTTGTCTTTTATTCATCAAAGCAAATGTTATATTCATCCACCACTCAATTTGACTTATCTCATTCGGTTACCCTTCCTCTTACATATATATGAATTGGCACGTCTATTCCTCAATCCATACACACCGCATTATATGGTTTTTGTTTGCATACTTTTACCGTAAAATTCATTGGTTCTGTATCTGCAGAACAACAAGGAACCCTCATGCGCCAGAAAGGTACACTGGTGGATCTTCCTCCGGACCAGCAGCAATTGTTGCCTCTGGAATTTGTTCTGCTGCACTTGGGACAGATGGTGGAGGTTGTACTAGTGTCCCACTGTTTGGCTTGTGCTTGCATGTATTAAATGCTAAGACTGACTTCACATGAAAGACAGGTTCAATTCGAATTCCTTCTTCCCTCTGCGGAGTAGTTGGATTGAAAACAACATATAGGCGAACTGATGTTAGAGGGTTAGATTTCAAACTCATTCCTTTTATGAATGCTAGGGACCTTGTATAGGCTTCAGTACACAAAAGTGTGTACGAAGGTGATATTGGGTTCGTTAGAAGAGTTTTGCCATTCTTTGCAGTTCGCTATGTGATTCTGGGACTGTGGAAATTATTGGACCAATTGCATCGTCGGTGGAAGATGTCACGCTAGTGTAAGTATTCTGTGCCTGTTTGCTAGATGTTACTTTAGTGGTTGTCCTTAGGAGCTACTCCCTCAGGTCAATAGTAGTTTAATGTTCATGGCCTCAATATAGAAATCAACAATTTTTGTGGTTTTTAGCATTGAAGCAATCATTGATTGTTGTTGCAACATTTTATTTGCCACTTGTCTCGACATATTAGGAGATGAGTTTGTTCAGGGAAACCTTTGTGTTTGAATCACGACATTTGGGAGTATTGTTTCTTCCTATATCTATTGTCATAGGATTCAAATTGTTGCCCCTTATGTCGGAACAAGTTAGCATGCAATTCTTTACCATTTCAGAAAACACTCCAGAAACCAAGACTGGTCATGAACTTACTTGACTTGGGAGGCCTGTAATTTCTCTCTGACTTTGTGGTAACAGTTGGAACCATAAATAAAGGAACGGTTATTGGGGAAGGATCTTTGGTATTAAAAAAGCTGAAGTGAAATTTATCCCTTGTATTGGTATCAAGTCCTCACAATTGAAGATCTGAATGTCTTCACAGTTACTTTTGCTTCTTTAGGAGACTGTACCCAGCGGCCTCTAAGAGGTCGTACTTGCCTTTGTTTAAAGCTCTCCCGCAGTCTCAACCACCCAAAGGACTGTATAATGTGGTCCCTAGGCATGGTCGTAGGGCTCATTAGAATCAACAATCATACAGAGATCTCTGTAACCATATCATGTTTGAGGCTTGAGTTTCCTGTTGTTTTCTTCATGTCCTTACTGTTAAAATTTAATCACTTCTTTGATTTCTCTTATTTATCATATTATCTCATCTTGGCAATGCTGCATCAGGTATGCTGCAATCCTGGGATCATCTCCTATGGAAAGAAATAGTTTGAAACCCGTAAGTCTATGATCCTCATTATCCGAAGAATGCAGCTATGCCTGATTTATGACATGCACTTTGAAATACATGTTAATGCTACTAACTCGATTGATCTTTTATTCTCAATTCTTCCTTCTATGTAGGTTGCAAGCAGACTAAACTGCTTTAGTATAATTACTATAACACTACTAACCTGTGCTAGTTCTTGCAGTCACCACCTTGCTTGCCAAATTTTCCATCTATTGAAAGTTTGAATGCCGTGGGGTCGTTGCGTCTTGGAAAATATACTCCAGTAATAGCTCATTCCTATATATTAAGGAGGTTTCCTATTTTTTTTTTTTCCACTTTCCAATTTTATGAACAAAAATATGCTTGCAGTGGTTCAATGACGTTCATTCCACTGATATCTCCGACAACTGTGAGGATATTCTGAATCAGTTATCAAAGACCCATGGCTTCGAAGTAAGTTCTGCTTCAGTTGAATAGGCCTTCTGATGTTTCATGATTATTCGGTAGAGTTGAGTGTTTGTAAAGCTTAAGTAACTTTCATCTCTCCATATTTTCTCGTGTTTCTCGTCTACTATCTTTTTCCCACTAATGAGTTGATTCTCTTGTCGAGCTTACTGCACAAGGCATAATTATGTCCTTTTATTCATATAGATTGCTGCATTACTAATTTGACTTATGTGTGTGCAAGGTGGTAGAGATTGTTATACCTGAGTTGCATGAGATGAGCACTGCTCATCTAGTTTCAATTGGATCTGAGGCATTATCTGCATTGAATCCTTACTGTGAGGATGGGTTAGTCTGCCGCTCTAATGTCCCTGTGAAATAACATCATTATCAGTCTGACCAGAAATGGACACAGCTGAGGATGGAATATTTGGAGGTGATTTTCATTCTTTCCAATAGATATTTCATTCTGGGACTGAATATCCTGTTCTCACTTTTCTCAGGAAAGGTTCAGAGTTGAATTGTGATTCACGGACTAGCGTGGCACTGTTTCGGTCATTCACCGCATCAGATTACGTTGCTGCCCAGTGTCTTAGGTGAGCAAAAGGAAAAAAAATTGCAATTTATTCCCAAGATGAGATACTTGCACCCATCATGTAAATATTTCAAGTCCTCCCACTGTCTTCAACTAGGCAGAAGTCTCAATACATGTACTTATTCATGTCTAGTTTTTAGAATAGGTATATCATAGTTGAAGCTAATGAAGCTGTTTAGTTTATTTAGTTTATGTATATGTTTTCCATGTGGTCATTTGAAAATGCGTTCGCAATCTCATTGAGTTCGTTATTAAAATACTCTTAGACGTGGTGGTGATGTTCATATCTGATTTCAGGAGAAGAATAATGTACCATCATATGGAGATCTTCAAGAAAGTTGATGTCATAGTGACGCCGACTACTGGGTATGTCATAGTGTCTCCTTTCGAGGCTACAGTTTCACCTGCTTTATGACGTGTAATTGGAATTGGCAAGAGTAATCTAAGCATATATCTTTTCAATTATCTAAGTTTTAAAAGGAGCAAGCCAGTAGTACACATAATTGGATTCAAATTTGTGATCTCTGCGTCACTGGCCTGGTAGACCTAATTAGAATCACCGTCTATTCTAATTTTGATTTTTTGGTTCTTCACCGTTAGGTCAATTCTAAGCATAGAATTTCAACTGACACAAAAATTGTTTATTACAGAATGACAGCGCCTAAAATACCTCCTAGTGCCCTTAAATATGGGGAAACGGATATGCAGGTTACAGGTTTGTCAGTTGCATTGTTGATCTCCTGTTTGATAGTAACTTTCTTTTCACACAAATTGCATTGAAACCATAATTTTTGGGCAACATGCTTGCTTTAATTGCAATAACAAGTTTTCAGATACTCAATATGACATTCTTCACAAGGGACAATTCTTATGTTGTTTATGCATACTCTCTTTCTTTCAGGTTACCTTATGCGATTTGTTATTGCAGCAAATCTTCTAGGTCTCCCTGCCATTTCTGTCCCTGTGAGTGGCACTTGATTTGCATATGCAATTTTCACGTGATTTTTGCGTCTGAATTCTTTTCTTCATTTGCACAATAACTGTCATTTTAGACAACCGACCCCTAATCTCATGCCAAGAAATCGAGTCATAGCTCATTGAGCTGAGGAAACAAATTGCACTAATAGATGAAGTGCTCTTTCTATTGGCAGCCTAAGTGGAACAGTAATATGTCTTATGCCAGCCTGATCTAAGTGGTTGGATACGCTTAAAAAATGGGAGTTTGTCATACAGAAAATTAAAACAGAATATGGTAGATTTTAATTACAGTTTTTGCCTGAACAAATTTTCTGGACTATACTGATTCAGTATCACATTGCTGACTGGTTAAACGCGCGAGAGAGCTAATCCACCTTCAATACTTCTGCATTTGCCACAGTGATAACCTGAATATTTGGCAGCCTGAAAAGCCGGCCTAGTTGTTTCCATCGATTAAAGCTCCTCATACAAAAGATCCTCATTGTTGAATCAATTAACCCTTCTCTTCTCACCTGATATTCTCTCGTCTTCATCCACTGTGAATATACCTCCAATCATCTCAAGGGAAAGATGTGCCTTTCTTCATTGCCCCTCCACTTTGATGGAAATAGTTTCCTATTAATTGTTCTTGGTTCAAGCCAGATTCTGTAGACTGCTTCTGGTTCTAGTAGTAGTGCCTGCATTAGCCTTCTAACTGCACATTTTACCTCTGCATTAAGTCATTCTATTCATCAGTTCTAGTTCAGTTATATCTAGCTCATCCCATTACTTTTGTCATGAATTTTACAGATTGGGTATGATAAGCAAGGCCTTCCAATTGGTTTGCAACTGATGGGCCGTCCGTGGGGCGAAGCTTCAATTTTACGCCTGGCTTCTGTAGTTGAGGTATATCTTTTTTTCATTTCGAGCACTAATTCTGTAAAGTATTTTCAGAGACGAATGCTATCGTTGGCCTATCTTTCTCTTGCTTTCAGGAACTCTGTGGATCTAAGAAGAGGCCTGTATCATTCTACGATGTTCTGAAGACAAGCTGAATGCAGCTTAGCTCCTGTTGCCGATGTTTCTCTGCTGCTGATTGTATGGGTTTTCAAGCACGCGGGGAGATCTTTGCAGTGACTTTATTGCTCCTGATTTAGCAGAGACCTCTCTGTTTTAATGTCAATTCGGAAAGGACTTAGTTATCTGTCTACTTTTGTGGCTAGATGTTGGCTTTTCTAAAGCCTAATTACGATATGAAGATTCGCTTTTTATCAGATAAATCGTTTATAGACGGTGATTTTTGACTCAAAGATGTTGATTCTTCAATGAATCCACGGTTTCACTGTCTTTCATTTACATGGTTACTGCTAAGGTGGTTGGATAATTCTTGTTTCCCGGTTTTAATTGTGAGCTATTTGTTGTATAATCTATTGACCTAAAACAAAACTATTTCCAGGCGGCAACAGTAGGAAGTGATGACAGCACAAGTGACAGACTTAGTCGATAATAATAGAGTTTGGTGAATAACATAAATAATTGATTATAAGAACAGTTGACAACTTGAAGAGCATCACTAACTCGCCAAGGAAGTTATCAACAGCAAACGTCAGTTATCTATGAGAACCTTCACTGGGGATGAAGTCATCAACATCGACATGGGACTTCTAAGTAGCGATATTCTAGAATATGTAACTATGTTATTGACGAACCGGTTTGGGAACTTTTATGTTACAAAAATTAGTTTGAAGTAAATGTGGCACGGGTGTACCAGTTGTGGGATTTTTGTGACACAAAAATTAATTTGGGGTAAATGTGACATAGGGGTACCAATTTGAGATTTTTTGTGATATTAACTCTTAAAAAAAATTTAGGAGGCAATTCAATAAGGAAAAATCATATTTGCCGATGACAAGGGAGAATACGATGAACCTATCATGGCTTGATGTTAAGCATTAGTTTGTTTCTAGTCTCCATGTTAACCCCCTATCACGGCTCAAAACATCATTTGCGGAGGTTAATGAGACATAGAGGCAGCATGGAAATGGGACATATATAAACCTAAAAACCATAGTTAAAAATGGATGCATCTGTCAATGGTTACAGCCACAGGACCCTTTGCCTTGGCAATCTGCCTTATTTGTTCACCAAGACTAGCGACTTCGCTTGCTTAGGAGTGTTATAGAAAGTTAGGAGATTTGGGGTATCACCTACACGTATAGCAAGGATGAGCAATCGGGCTAATTCAATTTGAGAACCGTCCTGAACTGGCCTTACCCAGCCGGTTCACAAAAGAACCCATATGAGTACCGGTTCCAAAAACTAGGAACAGCCCTTGATCGGTTTGGTTCTCGGTTCTATACCCTGAATGGTTGTTTTTGTTGGGAACTTGGAACCTATAAGGCTAATTCCATGTTAGAATCAGGAACCGAACTGGTTGACTCCCAACCCTAAGTAAGTTTTTGTATTCTTATTTTAAAACAGAAAATATTTGTTAAAATTCAATATGTTTACATATTATCCTCACGCAGAAAGAATTGTATTCATGTTTGATACATGCATTTGTATATATAATAATAATTAAAAAAAAAAAAGATGCCCCGGTCGGTTCCAAGCTAGTT
>BCNH02000009.1:15280323-15330654 GCA_001662345.2 Metrosideros polymorpha var. glaberrima
TGTTTGATACATGCATTTGTATATATAATAATAATTAAAAAAAAATAAATGCCCCGGTCGGTTCCAAGCTAGTTCTAGGGTCAAAGGGTCGGTTCCGGTTTAAAATCATGGAAATCCACCTTGATAGCGTAGGTTCAGGGTAAGTTTCAGGTGAAACCAATCAATCCTAGAACCAATCAATAGTGACTTCACTTATTGAAGCATTATGTATATTGTTCTAGATATAATAGAGCATGTATAACATGATTGGAGGAACAATCTGTACGAAAGATAAGAACATCAGGACCGGCACTCGATTTCCTTTCAACAATAAATTCCGAACAATTCAGGATGGAATATTAGGCAAGCACACGGAGGTCAGAAGCGAAAGATACACACTCGATGACTGAGTTCAACAAATGAAGTGAAATAAGAACAAAGGAACTAGATTTAGGAAGTCATCTTGATAGGATTGGCATTCGAGTATACTTCGAGGGCATACTCCCTCCTTTCGCATGGCTCGACATGACGAGAAGATTCGAAGTATACTCTCCATTCTCCGAGCGCTCGACAATTTTCCAGAAAAAAAAAAATGAGATCGAAAGTAAACTTTGATGGACGGAACAAAACAGATTATTGTTTCCGAAGATTGAATGAGGAAAGAGAGATGATTTGCTCGGAAAAATTGAATCTTTCAGATGTCCTGCTTTGGTTCATCCGATTCCTAACTTTAGGTGGCACTTGTTGAGCGTAGGTAGATGAGCTATGGCATAACCTCACCAGGCAATTCTTCATTCTTAGAGGTTGGAGGCGGTTGATGAGCAAAAATGGCATCACCCGGTACCGCTCCAACCGTCCCGAACCGGTCGTCGGGAAGTAGGAGAGAAGAGTACGGCGAGCCTCCTGGAGTGATCCTCGGAGGCAGCCGCCGGCGCTTAAATTAGATGTACGCTCAAAGAACGAGTTCATCACTGCTTAATGGGATACTACGCTCAGGTCAACGGGGTTAAATGGTTTTCGATGCTGTAATTTGTCTTCTGTCAATTTTACCACCCGGAGCGTTCGGAGTCAACGCACTCTTGAATTCACAGTTGCAGTCCCTCTTTTTGTTGGGACGTGAAGGCCCACCTAAGCAAGAATTTAATACGGTGGTGGAAAGCCTACGCCTAACGCCATAGCTTTCGCAAGACTCCTCCGCACTGTCTCTCTCTCTCTCTCTCTCTGACCTCGTCCATTTCTACACCAGACTCGATCGTTGTGGAATTTCCCAATCTCTTTCCACGTCTGGCGAGAGAAACAGAGTACCCGGGATTTCTCTGTGCCTTTGAGCGGTTTCTTCTCTCAAGGTATGTGAGGCGAGCACTACGATCGTGCGTGATTTTGGTCTGCGAGGGATGTCTGTCTTGCTGGAGAACTAATCGCGAACTTGTGGGTGATGGGTGTTTGACCATTTGCTTGTTTGACTGCCGAGCACTTTGTGTCCACTGTTGGCTTCATTTTGTCCGTCTTCTCCGCGGTCACCTGTTTGCAAGTTGGTTGTCTGGTCGAGAATTCATGTCTCAATCTGTTTTCATTAAACAGATTCGTAGAGTATGAAGCTATGAAAGATCCAGTCGTTACTAACATTTTTTAGTCGTTTGGTCTTTCCCTTTTTTTCCTGGTAGAATCACTTTGAGATGGGCAAGAAGCGTGTAATGTTACCAGCCGAAGAGCTCGACTTGTCTACTGTCAAGTATGAGCCTGAAGTTATTGACGGTGAGTCCCATATCCTACTACATTTTCCTTTTGACTTTTGATGCTTTTCCTCGCAGTTTCTACAAATCGACATTATGAGCTTTCGGTCATGTGAAAAATGAGTTTGTCAAGATTCTGACTGGGGTGAGACCTCTTGGCTGACTTGCAGCTCCGCATCTGACGGGTCTCACGTTCAGGCTGTTTGTCAGGATACTTGAGGCACCACTAATTGGCCCTGCTATTATCTCATCCTTGAAGAAAAAGAACGGAATGGTTGAGGTGTGGTTTTGTTTCGTCTTGCATACTGCATTCTTTGAGCAAATTTTCTTTCTTTAATGCTGGATGATTGAATGTGACTGGGTTTTTCTTGTAATTGGCAGTTTCTTAGGAATACTGTGATACCAGAGCCACCAATGCATAAACCTCAATATCCTCTTCAAGGTTTTTCCCCTTAACTAGCTAGCTTTAGTGGTTGTCTTGCGTGTTTACATAAAACAGGTGGGAACCAATCTATTTAACTGAATTTCAGGGTAGCTTAGTCAAAATGTTTCTCGCTGCTGAACAAACCATAAATTTGCCGATTTTTCTTTAATTGAGAAACTAGAGGAAATTCGTTCTAATTCATGGCATGCTTTCAACTTTTACTTGACAATTCTTTTCTATCACTTTTCTGTCTATTTCGGAAAGCCATTATAAGTTTAAAAGAGACGCATTTTCTGAAGTATTTTCGTGCTCTCCCCTGCTTTTCCTTCCCCTGTTATTTTCAGCCTATGCATGTTTTGCAGTGCTTTGGCAAAAGCAATGCATAGGGAGAGTAAGAAGAGGGCACACTGGGCATTAGCGGATTAACACGCAACTTAGAATAGATTCAAGTAGAGTTCATCCTTCCAATAGAAATATATGCTATGATGAAGCTCTTAATGTCTAGATCCGGAGCCCGGTACCATCTTATTGGATGAAGATGGAAAACCTGAAGACCGAGTAGAATTAGCATTGAAATGTCTTCCAGACTATGATCCTGCCAACTCCTGGAATGGCGATCTCAGTCAATTTCGCTACTGGACAATACGGGATTATGCGTATGGTTATCGTTCTAAACTTGTGACCCCGTCCATGGTAAGTCCATATCAGAACCTATGGGGAATCACTTTATTATCAGCTTGAGAAAGACACGAAGTCTTACTGTCAATTATTAGGTGGCAGAGCGGATTATTACTGTCATTGAGGAGTTTAGCCATAAGAAACCTCCAGCTCCTTTACTAGTTTCTTTTGACGCTGAGGAAGTCAGGAAACAAGCTGCTGCTTCCACGAAGAGGTTTGAGGAAGGTAGGGCAATCTACTGGAACGTGAGCTTAACTCATTTAAAATGGTTGTTTTGCACCTTCGAAGTATGTTTCCTACTTGGTGTGCGGTGCACTGCCATTAGGTGGTGCAGGGGAGGCATGATAAACCTATGGCATTTCTGATGCAGGGAAGCCATTATCTATCTTGGATGGGATATTCATGGCAATTAAGGATGACATAGGTTGCCATCCCTATATAATGAAGGGTAATAATTGGCTGAAGTCTTTGTCATTTCTCGAAAAAATTTCACTATCTTTTTAGTCTGTGTATATGACAAATTCTATTGACAGGTGCAACAACTTGGAAGGATGAAACCAATTCGAATAATGAAGATGCAGTTTGTGTTTCTCGGTTACGTATCTGCGGTGTAATCTTGGTGGGTAAAGCAAATATGCATGAGTTGGGCATGGGTACAACTGGAAACAATCCTAATTATGGGTGAGTTTTATTATGTGGAAATCTTGTAATTCACAAGCTAGAGTACGAGGCATGGGAGTGAGAAAGTTTAAAGAGGATCTCAACGTGCAGTTGACGTTCTATGGATCAGTGGATTCAATTTCACCAATTGCTGTGCTGGCATGTTGCTGATGTATCATGAACTTGTCAAAATTGACATTCCATAGAAATTGTACCTCATCTTTCATCAGAATTATTTACATAGATCACTAAATTGAATGTAGAATGGTGTTGTCAATGTATGTTCTTGATGTGAGTCAATCTTCCAATGGAACTTTCTTTTACAGGTGACTTTTTCTGGAGGAATTCTGAAGTGCTTTGAGACTGCTTATGTAGACCTTGTCATGCTTAAAGCCATTTCATTTTACTTTTCCTATCAGTCTATGCAACCACAAGTTAATACCTTCTTTGTTTGGATATGTCACATCCACTAATATTTGAATGAAAATGAATGCATTTCCACCTTCCACGTAGTCGGTCAATGATAATACTGCTCATCCTAGGGATTATAGCAAATTTTCTTCTCGTGAGAATGTGTTTACCTTCTCACTCCTCTCCTTTTTTTCTTGTGAAAAATGTTCTTCAAATGGTTCATCCTTCTCATCTTTTATTCATCAAAACAAATGATATATTCGCCACTCAATTTGACTTATCTCGTTTGGCTACCCTCCCTCTTACATATATACGAATTGGCACATGTCTGTTCCTCAATTCATACACACTGCATTACATGGTTTTTTTTGCAAACTTTTAACGTAAAATTCATTGGTTATGTATCTGCAGAACAACCAGGAACCCTCATGCCCCAGAAAGGTACACTGGTGGATCTTCCTCTGGACCAGCAGCAATTGTTGCTTCTGGAATTTGTTCTGCTGCACTCGGGACAGATGGTGGAGGTTGTACTAGTGTCCTACTGTTTGGCTTGTGCTCACCATGTACTATATGCTGATGCTGACTTCACATAAAAATACAGGTTCAATTCGAATTCCTTCTTCCCTTTGTGGAGTAGTTGGACTGAAAACAACATATGGGCGAACAGATATGAGGGGGTTAGAATTTGAACTTTTTCCTTCTATAAATGATAGGGACCTAGTATTGGCTTCGGTACACAAAAGTGTGAATCATGGTGATATTGTGTTTGTTAGAAGAGTTCTGCCATCCTTTGCAGTTCGCTATGTGGGTCTGGGACTGTGGAAATTATTGGACCTATTGCATCATCGGTGGAAGATGTCACGCTAGTGTAAGTATTCTGTACTTGTTAGCTGGATGTTTGGCGCTACTCCCTGAGCTCAATAGAGGTTTAATGTTTATTACCTCAATATGGAAATCAACAATTTTTGTGGTTGTAGGCATTGAAATGATTGTCAATTTTTTGGTGTTGGCACTTTTTTTTGCCGCTTGTCTTGACTTATTAGGAGATGAGTTTGTTCAGGGAAAACTTTGAGTTCTAATCACAACATTTGGGAGCATTGTTTCTTCCTATATCCATTGTTGTAGGATTCAAATTATTGTACCATAGGTTGGAAACAGGTTAGCATGCAAGTTTGTTTTTCAACTCTCAGATAACACTGCATAAACAAAGACAGGTTAAGAACTTATTTGATTTGGGAAGCATGTGATTTCTCTCTGACTTTGTATTAACAATTCAAACCGTAAAGAAAGGAACGGTAATGGATGAATTTGGATTCTTTGGAATTTAAAAAGCTGAAGTGACTTCTAACTTGTGTAATTGTATAAAATCCTCATAATTGAAGATCTGAATGTCTTCACAGTTACTTTTGCTTCTTTATGATATTTCACTTGGTGATCTCCACCAGGTCACACATGCTATTATTTATAGTTCTCCCGCAGTCTCAACCACCAAAAGGACCATGTGATGTTGTCCTTAGGCATAACTGTAGGGCTCATCTACCTTAGTAGAAGCAACAATCACACAGAGATCTCTGTAACAATATCATGTTTGTGGCTTGAGTTTCCGGCTGTTTTCTTGATGTCCTTACTGTTTAACTTCAATCACTTCTTTAATTTCTCTTATTTATCATATGATTCTCATCTCGGCAATGCTACATCAGGTATGCTGCAATCCTGGGATCCTATCCTATGGACAGAAATATTTTGAAACCCGTAAGTCCATTATCTTCATTAACAAAAAATGCAGCTATGCCTGATTTATGACATGCACTTTGAATAAGTACATGTTAATGCTACTAACTCGATTGATCTCATACTTTGAAGTCTTCTTTTTATGTAGGTTGTGAGCAGACTAAACCTCTTCTGTATGATAATTGTCATAATACTACTAACACATGCTAATTCTTGCAGTCACCGCCTTGCTTGCCAAATTTTCTGTCTATTGAAAGCTTGAATGCCGTGGGGTCGTTGCGTCTTGGAAAATATACTCCAGTAATAGCAGATTCCTATATGTTAAAAGATTACCTTTTTTTTTGGTCCTTTTTCCCTTTTCCAATTACATTGAACAAATTAATGTTTGCAGTGGTTCAATGATGTTCATTCAACTGATATCTCCGACAAATGTGAGGATATTCTGAATCAGCTATCAAAGACCCATGGCTGTGAAGTAAGTTCTGCTTCAATTGAATAGGCCTTCCGAAGTTACATGATTATTCCATAGAGTTGTATGTCTCTAAAGATTAAAGTAACTTTAGTCTCTCCATATTTGGCTCGTGTTTCTCACGTACTATCTTATTCCCGCTAAAGAGTTGTTTCTCTTGTTGGGTTCACTGCACAAGGCATAATTCTGTTTCATTCACATAGATTGCTGAGTTCCTAATTTGACTTATATGTGTGCAAGGTGGTAGAGATTGTTATACCTGAGCTGCATGAGATGCGCACTGCTCATCTAGTTTCAATTGGATCCGAGATGTTGACTGCGTTGAATCCTGACTGCGAGGATGGGTAAGTCTGCCACTCTTTTGTTCCTAAAATAGCATCATCATCAGTCTAACCAGAAATGGACACAGCTGAGTAGGGACTATTCGAACGTTATGTTCATTCTCTGTAATTAATATTTCATTTTGGGACTGAATAACCTGTTCACTTTTCTCAGGAAAGGTACAGAGTTGAATTATGATTCGCGGACTAGCATGGCACTGTTCCGGTCATTCACTGCATCAGATTATGTTGCTGCCCAGTGTCTTAGGTGAGCAAAAAAAAAAATTGCAAGTTATTCTGGACATGAGATACTTGCACCCATCACGTAAAATCCTCGCACTGTCTTCAACTAGGCAGAAGTCTGAATACCTGTACTTATTCACGTCTAGTTTTTAGTTTAGCTATATCATAGCTGAAGCTACTGAAACTGTTGAACCTAGTTTATTCAGTTTAGGTAGATGTCTTCCATGTGGTCATTTGAAAATGCATTCGCAATCTCATTCAGCTCTTTCTTAAAATATTCTTAGACATGGCGGTGATGCCGATATCTGATTTCAGGAGAAGAATAATGTACCATCATATGGAGATCTTCAAGAAAGTTGATGTCATAGTGACGCCGACTACTGGGTATGTCATAATGTGGCTAGCTCAACTTGGTGTTTCCCCTTGAGGATACAGTTTCAATGCTTAATGATGTGTAATTGGACTCGGCAAGCCTAATCTAAGCATAGTTTTTGTCTTTTCAATCATCCAAGTTTGAGAATGAGCAAGCCAGTAATATGCATAATTGGATTTAAATTTGTGATCTCTGCTTCAATGGCCTGGCAGACCTAATCAGAATCACACTCTATTCAATTTTTGAGTTTTCAGTGCTTCAATGTTAGCTTAATTCTTCTCATAGATTTTCAACTGACACATAAATTGTTTATTACAGAATGACAGCGCCTAAAATACCTCCTAGTGCCCTTAAATATGGGGAAACGGATATGCAGGTTACAGGTTTGTTAGTTGCATTATTAATCTCCAGTTTGTGAGTAACCATCTTTTCACACAAATTGCAATGAAACCATAAGTTTCGTGCACATGCTTGCTTTTATTGGAATAACAAGTTTCAAGATATTCAATATGACATTCTTCACAAGGGACAATTCTTGTGTAGCTTATGCACTCTCTCTTTGTTTCAGCTTACCTCATGCGATTTGTCATTGCAGCAAATCTTCTAGGTCTCCCTGCCATTTCTGTCCCTGTGAGTACCACTGGGTTTACGTATGCAATTTCATGTGATTTTTGTGTCTGGAATTCTTTTCTTCATTTGTACAAAAACTGTCATTTTAGACTGCTGACAGCTAACCTCATGCCAAGAAATTGAGTTATAGCTCATTGAGCCAGCTAAGGGAACAAATTGCATTAGCCTTTTAACTAAACCTTTTGCAACTGCATTAAGTGATTCTATTCATCAACTCTAGTACAGTTATATCTAGCTCATCCCGTTACTTTTGTTGCAAATTTTACAGATCGGGTATGATAAGCAAGGCCTTCCAATTGGTTTGCAACTGATGGGCCACCCGTGGGGTGAAGCTTCAATTTTACGCCTGGCTTCTGTAGTTGAGGTATATCTTTTTTCATTTCGAGCGCTAATTCTTTTAAGTAATTTGAGAGACGAATGCTATCGCTTGCCTATCTTTCTCTTGCTTTCAGGAACTCTGTGGATCTAAGAAGAGGCCTGTATCATTCTACGATGTTGTGAAGACAAGCTGAATGCAGCTTGGCTCCCGTTGCTGATGTTTCTGTGCCGCTGATTGTATGGATTTTTTCAAGCACGTGGGGAGATCTTTGCAGTGACTTTATTGCTCCTGATTTAGCAGAGACCTCTCTGTTTTAATGTAAATTTGGAAAGGACTTAGTTATCTGTCTACTTTTGTGGCTAGATGTTGGCTTTTCTAAAGCCTAATTACCATATGAAGATTCGCTTTTTATCAAATAAGTCGTTTATAGACGGTGATTTTCGCCTCAAAGATGTTGATTCTTCAATGAATCCACAGTTTCACTGTCGTTTATTTACATGGTTACTGCTCAGGTGATTAGGTAAGTCACGTTTCTATTGCGAGATATTTGATCTGTAAACCGAAAACAAAACTATTCCCAGGCAGCAACAGTTGGCGGTGATAATAGGAGCAGGGGCATCAGTGCTCACAGGAAGCCGAAGATGTTGGCAGGAATGTTGACTTGTGACGACGTCTAGTGGCTGATGTTGGCTGGTGGTAGACTGGTAGCCTGTGGCAATTATGGTGGCGATGTTTTGAGTGGTGAATCTTGTTGCTTTGGCTCGTGATGCTCGGTGGCGCTGGCGAAGATTAACAGAAGTTAGTGACCTCCACTGCCAAAAGAAATAGAATCCATTCGTACATGTTCAAAGGACAGCTCGACTTCACCAAATGTTGATATCTACCTTGGGGACAAATTAACATGTACGGAAAGTGTAAGGGGCAAAAAGCAAGCAATTCATGCCATTATTGTACAATTTGGGTGAGAATCACAAAATTTCTGTTCCTGATTTCAATTTATGAGCATAAAGACACGTTTGATAATTTCTATTCCCTGAACAAAAATTTGGTTGATAACAATATAAAATTTCTATTTTCTTGACAGCGGCGACAAGTGGTGGTAGGGGGCGGCAGCAAAAGTGAGGGCGAGCGGCAAAGGGGTGGGCGGCGGGGGCTGATGGCGACGGTGGAGGGGAGGGAGGAGGCAAGGAGTCGGGAGAGAGAAGAGAGCGAGTCATGAAAAAAGAGAGAATATTTTTTTTTATTTCTGTCTAGAAATCAAGAAGTCGAACATTTTAATTTTTTATTTTTGTTCTAAATCTTGTTCCAGGAATAAAAAAATGAAATTGCGTTACTAAATGGATTTATGTTCCAAATCTATTTTTGGAACTGAAATTTTGTTTCAAAAATTTTGTTATGCAAGCCCTTAATATGATAATGATGGCCTAATTACAGTATTCATGTGTACCAATTGGGAGGCTAATCGAGTGGCTGCTAGAACTAGAGTCTCGTGGCCATGAAGACTCAATCTGGAGTCTTGCAGCCACCTCAGATGCTTAGCTCGAGCTCAAGATAGATAGTCATGGCCGCTTGAGCTTCGAGAGTATGACCATGGATGCTCAAGCTCAAGGTGGCGAGCGATGCCATATGTGCCGGTGGGTCTAGGACTTTATTTGTTCTTAATTTTTTTCTATTTTGCCTATTGTTTTTATGAAATCTTTCAATTTGTGTTGATTTGTTTCAATTCTCTCTTTTTTTTTTTCAATTTATCAAATCCATATAACCTTTTACGTCGCCAACTCATTTTTCGATGATCCATATTAGTAACGATAAGTCGGAAAAAAGAAGAAGAGATTAATAGGAGGACGAATAGTGTGACTATTAAAAAATATATAGAACGGTTTTGGAAGAAAAAAAGGTAATGGAATGGATTTAAATTTCAGGTAAAAATAAAAATGATCACGGATGAAATTTTCCAAAACTTAACTATACGATATAACTGTCATATAACTGTTATATGAAGAAGTCCTAGCAATTGGATCCGCGGTGTCAACACTGCTGTTGTATACCCCTCTCTCTCTCTCTCTCTCTCTGATCAGACGGGAATTCAAGGAGATCTGGTATGCCTTCTCCCGATGCTGCCAAGAAGAAAGAAGTGCCGTCTCTCAAGTCACCTTCTTCCCTCTTCCCATATGCAATCTTGCTAACCCTAATCATCCTCTTCCTCTACTCCACTTTCCTCACTTCCCCAGCCTCTCCTCCTCCCCCCAAAGAGAACATCTCCCGCTCCTGCAACCTCTTCGACGGCCGATGGGTCCTCGACCCGGATACCCGGAAGCCCTTGTACGACGAGACGTGCCCGTTTCACAGAAACGCCTGGAACTGCCTGAAGAACCAGAGAGAAAACATGGTTACGATCAATTCTTGGAGATGGGTTCCTAAAGATTGCAGCTTGGACCGGATCGACCCGGTTCGGTTCCTGGGTCTGATGAGGAACAAGAACATTGGGTTCGTGGGGGACTCGTTGAATGAGAATTTCTTGGTTTCGCTTCTGTGTATACTGAGGGCGGCTGATGCGGGTGCCAAGAAGTGGAAGAGGAAAGGGGCTTGGAGAGGAGCTTATTTTCCTAAGTTTAACGTCACAGTTGCTTATCACAGAGCGGTGCTGCTGGCTAAATACGAGTAAGTCCTTTATTGATCAGTGGTTTTATATTTTGTTCATGTCGTTGCATTGTTGAAGAGATGATCTTGACTGATTGATGTGGCTATTGTGTTGATATTCTATAGAATGAATGTTTTAAAGTAATAGGCGGTTATTGATGAATGTTCATGTCAGTTGCTTATTTAATTAATTAACAAAGTTCCCAAGTATACTCATCCCAGTTGCTGTTGCTTTTGTTTTCATCAGACAAGCTTCTTCTGCATCAGAACTTTTATCAATTTTCTGGAATGGAATTTGGTGACTACGTGGTGTCTATGCACCATATTCCTATGGACAGAGTTTGTTTGTAGAAACTGCTGAAATTGTTTAACAAGTGTAAAGACTTTGAGAGAGAGCTTCTGACTTTGTCTTAGAGATAGTTGTCAACATTTGTGAAAATGTGCTAGAAAAGCCCAAGGGGTATTCGATCGATGGACCAGCATAAACCAGCAGATCGCGATGCCGTAATCTGGAAGAGTTGCTAATTGATACTGAGTCTAACTAAAGTATCTGCAATTAAGCCATAAAGATCTCTTGCTTTTGATAGCTGAAACTGAAAGTGTTAATTTTAATTGATCACCTAGTGTAGAAAATATCAATCTGCAAAGTTTGCTCATAAAGCATTAAACTTGCAACCTCACATCCTTATAACTTAATTGAAGGTGGCAGCTGAAAGAGCCCACTCTGGCCGAAGGACATGGATCAAAAGGTTTTTATCGAGTAGATGTGGACATTCCTGCTGATGATTGGGCCCACATCAATGACTTCTATGATGTTCTTGTTTTCAATACTGGTCACTGGTAATTTCCCTCTGTCGCTTAGTTTTGTTCACTAAGATCAATCTCTTTGATGCTTTTGCATCCTTGGTGTCTTAATGCTTTCATTTCTTTCCCGGCATTAATATCATGTCTCTAATGAACGCGTGGGCTTTGCCCTTTAAGTATCTAGAACCTTTAGGCTGTGTAGGTGGTACATGATTACTCTGCTTAGTCTTAAGATTTTGTCTGCCGTGAAGACCATTATCTCCTTATTTCTAAGCTAGTTCATGTCATTTCTTGTGTGTCCTGATGTGTAGGGTAACCGTTTATGCAATCTTTAACTTTGTGAGGTTTGATCAACCAGTGTATTCCCCGTTATGCCATATTTATTTTTAGTTTTATGGACTCAATTGAACTCTGAGTACTTACATGGGTGGTTTAAGGAGCCTTATTGTCAGATTGGATCAGTGCTGAGATAAGTCAATATGGTATCTGAAAGAAGATGAGAGTAAGGAAAGAAGTAAGAGAAGTGTCAGGAGAAAAGTTAAGTCTCAGCACCATAAGGCTGCATTTGGGAAGCCTTTGGGGGAATGTCATTTGGGAAAATACAAATACCTTTGGGTTAAAGGAGTTTTTCGAAATGCAAATAGTGTTTGGTAAAATCACACTTTGGAATGCAACTTTAGATAAATAGTGTTTGGGAAAATGACATTTGCAAAGCCCTTTTATTTTTGTTTTTGTCAAAACCCTTGCCACCATTGGCCACTGGCGAGATCTTTGGCAAGCGGTCGGTGAGCTGCCGCCAGCCTCGCCTGAGGTCGCCCGACCTCAGGTGTGGCGGCCTGAGGCCACGCGACCTCAGGCGACGGTCGCCTGTGGTCGTTGGGGTTGCACGACGGTCTCTGGGGTCGCGTGATGGTTGCCGGCCACGCTGGCCCCTCTCTAGTGTCCAGCCCACCTCCTCTAGCTTTAGGGTTTCTCATTTAAGCAAAAGGGTGAAGTTGGAATTTGGATGAAATTGTGAGGGCAAAAAAGGAAGAAAAAAAAAAAATCACTTACCCCCCCTTTCAACATGCCGAGAATGTTAAAAGCTGCCTTGGGCTTTCAGCATTTTGGAGACTTGCATTTCCCAAATGCAAGTCTCCAAATGGGTTCCTAAACACCCATTTTTAGCCAAAGGGGCTTTGGGTGTCCAAAGCCCCTTGGAAATGTGCTTCCCAAACGCAGCCTAATTCCCATTGGTGGTTTTTTGAAGAAGAAAACTGAGATAACATAGGCTGGAAAATAGTCAAAAGTGTCAACCAATCTAAACACTGGTTATCATGAATCTGAAATGCCGCCCTTTCACTAATAGCCTCTTTAAGAACTGTTAATATTAGTTGCTTGTTCTTGCCTGTACAAGCCTTTCCCTGAACATTTCTTATATGGAACCCCTTTTCCTTTGATAGGTGGGGTTCTGATAAGTTCCCGGAAGAGACACCTCTAGTCTTTTATCGGGCTGGACACCCGATCTTTCCACCCCTCAAGATGTTGGATGGACTCAAAGCTGTTCTTGAGAATATGGTTTTGCATGTACAAAGAAAAATCCCCCATGAGACCCTCAAGTTCTGGCGGTTACAGTCGCCAAGGCATTTTCACGGTGGAAACTGGAATCAGAATGGTAGTTGCCTGTTCAATGAGCCACTCCAGGATTCTCAGGTACAAAAATAGAATCTTGTACTCTTTGTGTCTCACTGCTCTCTCATGCTCCTGTTCCAGTACGTTAGCTGATCAAGTACCAGTCTCAAAGATTTCTTGCATAAACAGATTTAAGTAAATACTTTCCATAATATTTGAGCTTGCTCTGCCTCTGGCCAATTTCTATTTATTTAGCTACTTTGGGACTTTTCTACACATCGCATTGATACGATCAGATTTTTACTTGGGATTGGGTACTAACAACTAGACAGCTTGATATCTGGTTTAATCCCAGTAACAATGGGGTGAATAAAGAAGCAAGACTGCTGAATGATCTGATCAAGGGCACGTTGCAAGGAACGGATATTCAGTTGCTGGATTTGACACATTTGAGTGAATTCAGAGCTGATGCCCACCCAGCAATTTGGTTGGGAAAGAAGGACGCGGTGGCTGTTTGGGGCCAAGATTGCATGCACTGGTGCCTACCTGGTGTGCCTGATACATGGGTTGATATTTTGTCCCAATTTATCCGTCATGGCTTGGAGAGATGGTGATGAACTAGAAACATCATACGAGGGTGACCGTTAAAGATGGTGATGAAGCTAGCCAGTCGAATTTCCAGGAGTGGTTAGCACCTAATCACGTGAAAGCGACTTGATCTTTGGAATTCTTAATTGATTTGCTGGTAGACTTACAGCTGCTCCATGGCTTGCGACGAACTTCAAACTGACAATTGTAAAGTGAAGTGTCGCTTCACAGCTAGCGACAAGCTTTACCGGTCAACCATCAAGACACTTAAAAGCACAACTTGTTAGGAATCCGAATTCAAGGGTCTCGTACGTTGCCGGTGTGCTTGCCTTAACCATGGTGGTCATTTTTTCCAGAGCTGCGCTCGATTTCTCGTCTTCGCAGATATTCACTTAGTGTGACATTGATGTGGAGCATGGAAGAGATAATTTCGATGTATCGCACATGCATAAGTTTTGGCAGATTTCTTAGGCTTATGGATCATAGATCCGAAGGTTGTTCTTCCTTTGTAGGTGAGCTATTCTCTCTCTTGTCTTAGTTGGGAGGTGGTGAAAAACAGGGGACATGTCTGGGTTGGTCTCTTGAACACGATCCATTGTGTAAAGAAAGACGACATTTAAATTAAGAAATGGATGAACATGAGTCTATTCTTTCGTTCAATGTTGATCCTTGCAAGATGGCGCACCGTGATTACTGGTCTTCTATTTTAATTTTTGACTTTTTTTAAATTTCACGTAATCAGCATTTTCACTGGTATTTAAATCGGAACATTTGAAATATATCCCAAATTAAAACATTGCCACCCAAAACTATTTCAAATGTTTTTTTGCAAATTTTCGAAATTTAAGCAATACTTTATTTTATTTAAGTGAGCGCGACTGAATTGTTAAAAGTTACTTTTCCTTTTTCTGAAAAGTAGACAGATATTGGTCTATACATACTTTCGTGCCTCATATATTAGCTTAGATGAAAAATACTCTTATTTTTCTCGTTAGTACATCAATTGTTGTGTATACCGTTGCTAATGTTTAATGGTGGAACGTTTTTCCCTTCATTAAATTTCGCTAAGCACATCGAAATAATCAATAGCAACAGTAAGTGGGTACACACTCTCTAGAAGTTACTAAATGTTTCGAAACTAGTAATTCCATAGTTACATTCTCATATCTCAATGAAGAAAATTTAAGAATTTTAATAAGATTAGAATTCATTTAATTGGTACATTATATGAAAACTATATGTTGTTTTTTTGTTTTTGTTTTTGGGGTCGGAATATGAAAATTATATGTGAGTGTGTAGTTAATTTCATTAGAAATCTTAAAATTTTTTTTTTATATAAGCGCACTTAGTAAATCCAACGACGGGTGCGAGATTTTCTGAATATCTCCATCGACCAGACAATCAGTAAGAAGAACCCTAGAACCCGCAATCAGTCCATTTTCGCTCCACAAATCCTCCTTCCCGACCGTCGTCCTCTATTCAAATTCTCGTTCTCTCCGAAACAGTCGATCTCCAATGGCGTTAAGAATCCACCCTCTTCCCCTAAATGCCCTGCCACGACCCCCAAAATCCCGCCTTCACCCCCTCTGTTTCAACACCCGCAAATCTCTTCTCGTCGCCGTGTCGTGCAGGGGCAAGGAGATCGGTGATGCTGAGGTCGCGTCCGCGTTGGCCGAGGAGGTCGCGAGGGTGCACGCCCAGAAGAAGCAGAAAGACGAGGCCTTGACGAAGAGCAGGGCCCTCTTGTTCTCCGAGCTCTGCGGCTACTTCTCGCTGAGGGAGGACGAGTTGAAGAAGAAGTGGGAGAGGATGGAGGATGGCGAGAGGAGGGATTTCGCGAAGGAGTTCGTGTCGAATTGGAGCGTCGATTTCCATCCTCTGTCCGCGAGGTCCGTCATGGAGTTGGTCGAAGAGCATCTGCAGCAAGAAACGAAGCCAGCGTTTCCCAACGATTCGACGTTTTTTCCTAGTTTGAAGAGATTGATGGGCTTGGGTTAGAACAAGTGAATGTGTCTGGGGGTTATGGTTTTGTTGGTGGTAAGTGTTTATTGGCTTTGCATTTTCTTTCTTCTTTGCTCGGATGGGTAGAGCAAAGTAGTGAGGAGTGACTGTTAGTGCGCACGATGTCGTTCTGATCAATTGATTGTACGAGTTTATACGGAATTATGATGGCGACTTGAGTTCTGTTGATTTGCGTTTTGCGTTTTCTCTGCTCTGCTCTTGCTTCCCCTTCCTTGTCCTTGCCCCTCTTTAAAAAAACATGGGAGTTTTGTTCCTTGAGTTCTGTTTGATTGGCAATGGTCATCGGTCCAACGAACCGTAATTAAATTCGGCAATATATTTTTCTCTTTTTGATTGGGTTCTATGCCTGTAGCGTTTGATGGGTATTGAATACGAAGCAAAACGAATCAATTGGAACAGGTCAAATCTTTAATGATCCCACCGGGAGGGTTGATTCGAGTAGTGACTTATAAGTAAAGCATTTGACCACTGCTCCATGTCACGTCTTGATTATCGACCCGACAACTCAATCAACTTGAAGAAGACTTGTGGAACGACCAGAAAGATTCTCAGCGGAGGAATCTTCAGTTTGGCTGTTGTGGAAGTAATGCTAACATCGTACTAAAGCATATGATAGAACCAGGCAAAGAAGATCTCCACCTCCTTGGCTCTGTCATCTTCAGTCGTACTTTCACTCTGTAATTGGCCATTTGGGCCGCTGGTTCTAAATCTACGGCAAATTGGCTTCAAAGCTAGGGACTTCGGTGGCGACTTCTTGTTTTCTTGGTCAACATGGGTTGCCTGTATTGCGACGGTAATTTCAGTCATCTTCTCCGTAATTTCTTGAACGACTTCTGCAAGAAAAGAAGCGCACATTCTGTTCGGAAAAATGTGCCACAAGTCAATAGCGACTTGCCTGTCTCGCTTGTCCAAGTAAATATCAATTTGTTCGTCGCTGCCATATCAGGATATGATTGTGAGGTTTTCTTGAGCTTTAGGGTATCAGATACTGACAACGGCTTCACTGAATATCTCTATGATAGCCTTGTAGATGCCGATGTCATGTCTGGGCTTCCAAAGACAGTGAGGAAGCTCCGTGTAGGAGAAGAGATTGGCCCTGATCTTTTAGAAGCCATCAAGAACTCAAGGATCTTCATACCAATTTTCTCTAAAGAGTAAAGATTTTGCTTCTGGTAGACGGTGCCTCAAGGAGCTGGCGCCAATAATTAAATGTAGGGAAGAAAGGAAACGTGTGATCTTTTCAATCTTCTGTTACGCCCCATGAGTTTGGCACTCAAAAGCCTTCTTTCGGCACGAGAAACACCAATCGTGACACCATTGAAGGATGAAGGGATGCTCTTAATGTGGATAGAGCATTGAAAGGATGGGAAATTGGGAACCAAAGAACATGGCTGATGGGCAATTTGTTAACTCATGAGTTTGCATGACTTTCTATGTTGTGGATTTCTATTTTCTGGCCTTGTGAATGCATGCTTGATTTGCTAGTATGTATCTGGAAAAAAGTGATAATTGTTATTGTAAATTACTAATCGAATACTACGGCACATCACTCTTATAAAGTATGACTACAACATTTGCACATCGTATCATTGGTGGTTTATCACTGCTTTAACCACCTCCGCTAGCTAGCCAATCCAGTGGTGCTATACCGCCATTGCCTCTACAACTGCCACCAATCAGGTAGGACTACTGTTGCCAAGGTCGTCTACAAGTTCAACCAACTTTTTGAACCATTTGAGTACCATGTATTTGTCAAAGACATCTGAGAGCCATCGCTGCAACACAAGGGTCTTGAGTATTTGCGGATTTTATTGGTCTATAACATTTTAAATGGTGATCACTCTGATTTTGCTAGTGTCTATGAGGGAATCAAAGAGCGTGAGCAGAAAAGGTCGATAACATTTCAAATGCGTTAGTAACTAAATATTGACTAAAAACTTGTTTTGTCAGACAATTTGTTAGTAAGTCACTGACGTGTTTTTGAAAAGTTTCAACATTTATTTGTACCACAAAAATTATCAACTGTTGTAATGGAGTTTAAGTTACCAATTATCAACTCTTATTGAAATTACTAACTGTTATTTGAGTCGGATATCAACATTTAATTTATTGTTTCAAAATTATAAGTTGTTCTAATAGTCTACCGCAATTTATTTGCATAGCTTACCAACGTATTAAAGTCGCCAAATATAACATGAAATTACTGACTTTTTCGAGTTCATCTACAAACATTTTTCAGATTGATGCAAAAGTCCCAATTGTATCAATAGTTTACGACTATTTGTTTGCGGAACTTACAACTATTTTAACGATCAACTTTTATATGGTATGTCACTAATCACATTCAAAAGTACGATGTGTTCGTGAGGTTCAGAGGCGAGGACATAAGGACGACCTTCGCGGCCCACCTCTTCCGCGCGCTGAAGCAGGCGGGGTTCCACTACTTCGAGGACAACGACAAAGTGGAGGCCGAGATTTTCACCGAGCCTAAGCTGCTCGACGCGATCCGCCATTCAAGGGTCTCTCTCGTTGTGTTCACCGCTAACTATGCGGAATCGCGGCGATGCTTAGACGAGCTGGTGGAGATCCTGGACTGCAACAGGAGGTTCAGAGATCATCAGGGTCATGTGGTTCTGCCCATTTTCTATGATGTGGAGCCAAGCGACGTTCGGAAACAGAGCGGGCGATTTGGGGATGGTTTTCGAAGGTGTTTGGCCACCCAGACGGACGATTTGCTGGTGCAGAAGTGGAGGGATTCGCTTAAAGAAGCTGGGAATCTATCGGGATGTCATTCATCTCGTGATGCTAACGGGTAATGCACTATCTTCCCTTGAGAGCATTATGTTCTTAGTCGTATTCTCAGTTGTGCTCACCGCAAAAGCTCATATTGATATTGGTGCTCCATGTGAACTTACTTAGATTCTGTTTGGGTGCGAGTATTTTAATTGCCGATGCGGATGTCGGCCATCCTACGTTGTACGGCTGGCGATGACGTGGATAATTTTTATAATTATTTAAAAGAAATTCTGATTTTTTTATATTTTATATTTTTCTTTCTTTTTTTTTTCTTCTAAGCCTGGCAAGGGTCAGGCAGCCGCTGAACTTCATAGAAAAAGAAAAACGAAAAAAATTATAAAAATTATCTATGTCAGTGCCGGCAGTTTCACGTGGCACTGTCAGGGTCCATGTCAGCCATTTCCTGTCAAAATTGGCTGGAATGGCTAAATTGACAAATCTTTAAAAGGTTTAGGAATAAATTGATCAAATTGAAAGATTTTGGACTGAATTGGTACAAATGCAATAAATTTAAGATTTTTTGGGTAATTTTCTCGATTTTAATATAAAGGTGTGTATCTATCTGTGCTTAAGTAAACAATAGCGCTTTTATTGGATGAGAAAGGGTATGACGATGGATTTAGTTTGTCTAGTTGGTCTTGAATATGAGAATTGAGAACTACAAGCCTATTTATAGGAGGCCTCTTTAGCCAACATGCTCCGCAAATTATCTCTTCTTGTGTCGGAGATATTTGCTTCAATTGTGTCTTTTATTTGCATGTTTTAATCATGAAAAATTTATTAGCCACTAATCTTAACTACTGCAGTTCTCCTAGGAGCTTGAATAAAATTGCAGTCTAGAGAAAAATTTAGGAAATTCTAGAAAATATATCGTTAGTTTAAACTCCTCCTTGATTTGTTTAATGATACGCCGACCATGCTTTGAAGTGTTTTGAACGTGGCCTCGATAATGCTTTAGTGAATATGTCTGCAACCTTATACTTGGCATGCAATACTTGAGCTTATTCTCTCCATTACTTTGCATTTCTCATATCAAACATATTTTGTGGCGATGTCCATGAGAACATTCCAAAACCTAGTGTAAATGCGTAGAAGATAGCACTCCTCCTATTGCTAGCTAAGCCTACCCAGTCACTATGGGTGTATTAAATTAGCTTTGCGGTTGCAATTGACTGACACCAAATCCCATAATATATAGTTTCTTGTAATGTCTTAGAATCTTTTGGCAGTTCCAAAGTGAATTTGGTTTTGGCTCTGCATGAAGTGTGACTGTAAACTGATCGGGTAAATAATATTTGGTCGTGTAGCGGTGAGATACAATAAACTTTCAATAAGCCTTGCGTCATCTTTTCTGCTCCATCATCTTTTAAAAAAATTTCATTTAAGGGTTTGAAGTGCACTTATTCTTTCAAATAAGGATTTGAAGTGAACCTTATTGCAAATAATGACCTGAAGTGGCCAAATCGTCTTAAATAAAGGCCTGACCGGCTGGCTGCTATTCCGACCGCAAGAAAAAGGGGTATTTAGTAAAAAAATTATACGTTTATTTTTTTAATTTTCTTTTCTTTTCTTTGCTTTTTCTTTTTTCCTTTTTTTTCCTTTTTATTTTTTTGTCTTCCTCCCTCGACCATCCTCGTTGATGGTTGGCGCTTTGGCCTCCGGTGAGGGCTCCCGTCGCCCTCGCTAGATCTACAAGGGTGGGCTAGGCCGGTGAGGGCGACCCTCGCCAGTGTTGGGCGAGGGTGGCCCTCGCTTGGCTCCGACATTGGCACTTTCATCCCCCTTGCCGGTGGAGTGAAAAAGAAAAAGAAAAAGAAAAAGAAAAAGAAAAAGAAAAAGAAAAAGAAAAAAAGGAAAAAAAAAGAAGGTAAATAACGAAAATGTCATTCAGCAAGCAAGGTTAGGCTCTTTTTAAAGACTAAATGGCCACTTTATGCCCTTATTTGAAACAAAATTTACTCCATGCCCTTATTTGAAATGATTTGACCATTTCATGCCCTTATTTGTAACATAGTCTATTTCAAGCCCTTATTTGATAAAATAAGAGCACTCTAGACCCTTATTTGAAATTTTCTCTCATCCTTTAGAAGCTTCTCATTTGTCACAAGCAGTGTTGCAACAATTTTGCGAAAGATCATCTTGAATTTCTTCTGGAGGTTCTTTGCATATTTCTTATGTGAGTTGAAAACTCCTTCATTTGATGGAAGTAGTGCATCAAACCAAGTTCGTTATCTCAAATATTTTTTCATAATTTCTTCTTAGAATTTTTGAATCATTTCTCATTTTTCCTATATAGATCATCTACACAGAGAGAGACAATTAGAGTGTCAGACTTACCTAAAGTTTTGATGTAAAGTGATGGATCGCTCATGCTCCTTATGAATCCTTATTCCGTAAAGTATTCGTCGGTTCTGCGATATCACACTAGCGGTGCTTATTTTAATCCGTACACGACTTTTTTTCTTTGCCTTGGATGATGAAACCTAGTGATTGTTTCATGTATATTTCTTCTTGGGGAAAAGTACCAAAAGAGTCATAAATCTATTGCATTAGAATCAATTCAGTCCTAAACCTTTCAATTGGACCAATTTAGTTATAAATATTTTCACATTGGTACAAATTCTAAACATTCGGCTAATTTTGGCCAAAAAACGCTAACATGGACGCTGACCATCCTACATGGCACGGCCGGTGTTGACGTGAACAATTTATAATAATATTTTAATAATTTTTCGATTATTTATTTATTTCTTTTCCCTTTTCTTTTCTTTTTTTCTTCTCTTTTCTTTATTTTCTTTATCCCTTCCTATCTCTTCCCTCCGTAGGCCGCTGGCCTTCGCAATGGCTGGTGAAGGTTGCTGGCACCGGTGAGGGCTAGGATTCCCTTGTTGGCCTTTAGCGAGGGTCGACGAGGGCTAGACGAGGTCGGCCCTGGCCAGATTTGGCAAGGGGACCCTCGCCCAACCCTCGTTAGAGGCCGGCGAAGGTCGGGATGCCCTCGCTAGCCTCTGGCGAGGGCCAGCCTTGCCTGGGTGAGGCCCCTCTCCATCGCCAGAGGCTGGCAAGGACTGCCTTTCTTGTTTTCGAAGGAGACCGCCTTCCGGAACATGATATTTATGAAATATATAGCAAGTCTCATCCCAATTTTTTTGATCGAGAGTTTTCAGCCCAATACAGTTGAAGCGATCAGATCCGTGCCATTTCCTGAATCCTTAACTTGAATTTCATGGCTATATCTTTTGCCTATTGCCATTGAATAGGAAAGTTCCTATTCTCCATCTTAGTGTAAGGACCTCCTTTAAAGTACAGGGGATATTCTGTTTGATCTGGCCCACATTGGGTAAATTTTGTGCTGGACCGAGCACTAAAGATCAACTAACGTAGCGTTGCCCAATCTCACTTGGGTTTCAGTATAAATAGATTCGTCTCTCGTCGAGTGATTACTTCACCCACTACTAATATAACACTAATCATTCTTCTCCACATTAGTCCCTTTGCATGCGTAGAACGTATGGTATGTATCTTCCTTTTTTTCAATATTTTTAGCTCGGTAATTTATTTTCAAGTGACAATTTTTTCAATGTGGCCATAATGTTTACAAGAGCGACATTGTGTTTATCTAAAAAACCAACAATCTTTCTCCAAGTGATTCAATTTCTTGCAAATACTACATAAATATTTTTCTGTTGTACTTGTCTTTTAATTTTCCACGAACTCTTTCAACCATTTTTAGCTTTATGAGACCATCTGTTTATTTTAGACAGAAAGGCACTTTCAACTGATTCTTCATATTAAAGCATCAGTCTTTTTTCATGTGCCTCTAGAGAGCCAATTAATTCAATCACTGACAAGGTTCTTAAATCCTTAGATTCTTCGAAATCCTTAGATTCTTCGATAGAGGTGACAATGGAATTGTATTTTCTGAGAATTGTCACAAGCTTTTTTTCTACTATCCTTTGATCAGTGATATCATCTCTATAGGCCCTTATTTGATTTACTAGTTCTTTTGATCTACCATAAAATTGTTGGCCGGTCTCATGATCTTTTATTTTAGCATTTTTTAATCCCCTTCCAATAGATTGAAGTCTAACAGTGCGCAACTTGCTTTGGAACTATTCTTGTAGTATATCTCATGCCTTTTTTGCGGTCTTCGCTCCAATGATTCTCGGAAATATCATTTCCGAGAGTGCTTGCTGGATTACACAGGCCTTGCATCTTTGTCGGAATGCTTATACCTTCTTGAGGAGCTGCATATCCTTTCTCAATGATGTCCTATAAATCTTAGCCATCAATAAAGTAGTTATTTTAATACTCCAAAAGTCATAGTTATGTCCATTGAAAGTAAGAATGGGTAGTGAGTGTGAGGTATAGTTTGGCCGTAATTTTGATGTCAGATAATTAGGTGGGTGATTTTAGTAGCGGGTGAATAGAACAAACATTCAACTCCAATCGAAGGAGGATCTGCTACCACTATTAAATTTTGTTAGATTTTGGTGTTTGTATTTGATAGATTTTTTTTTGTGAAAGTGTGCAACATGGAAAAGGAAAGCATAGAACTTTTAATTGATGAGGAAGGATTAAAAAGTTATAGGGATGGATTTAGTTTTTCTTGTTGGTCTTGCATATAAGAATTGAGCACCTCAAGCCTCTTTAACCGACATACTCAGCAAATTTTCTCTGCTTGTGTCAGAGATATTTGCTTCAATTGCGTCTTTTATTTGCATGCTTTAATCATGGACAATTTGTTAGCCACTAATCTTAAGTACATCAAGAGTTCTCCTAGGATGTGACGCTATTTATATTAAAAATCTTCAGACACAGGCCAATGTAAGACAGACACTGTTTGCTATGTCCTCTAAGCTTTTGTCATGCTAAAGATTCTCCATCGCCGGGAAAGGCGAGGATCAGACCACCAGAATCCGTGGCGCCCCAGTACTTGGAATTGATCACGTATCTTTGATTGAAGGGCAAGTAGTCGTAGAACTTTCTTCCTTTGTTGCCTGCTTTTTATAGTCGAAAAAAGAATTAGCTTTCCGAGTGAATAACTGAATAGGATCTCAACTCTACGAATCATGATTCTTGGGTAAATGCGCTTAGTGGAGAGTATTCATCACACTTCAAGAAGAAAGTATCCTATTGGGGTATGATTCATATACCCTATTAACAAAAAATCATGGGGGCCTCGACGAGGGTTGAAGGGAGCAGTGCCCCCTGAAAGCCATGCAACTTTTAAATTTTGGACCCATATTTTGATGGTAGTTTAGGTTTGAGCCCATGAATAGTTATGCTTATATACAATCTTTTTCTTTTGTAATTGAGAGATGTAACAAAGAGGTGCAAGGTGCGAGATGATAATTATAGTAGAATCCTTTACTAGATGTAGCTCTAGTTTAAGGGTGAATCGTGATAAACATTGTGTCTTGATTTCTCTTTCTCGACTTTTGCTCTCTTGTTCGTTGTGTTTGTGCATTGAATCCTAACATCTCCGATGTTAACAGTCCTCTTCACCTTCTAGGGAAAACTTCACTACTGATTGAATTGAGTTCATGTGTTTGTTGCTTATATGCTGATGGCCTCTCCATGCAATAGTTAGTCATGCTTGAACTAGTTCTTCCCATGCAACTACAGGGATCAATCAGACTTCATCGAAAAAATTGTAGGACGTCTCTTCAAGATTATTCCCAGAACAAGCTCCCCCAATGCTATTGGAGTAGATTCCTTTGTAGACGATGTGATATCATTGCTGCAAATTGGGTCAGAGGATGATGTCCGTGTCGTTGGAATATGGGGAATGAAAGGAATTGGCAAGACAACTGTGGCCAAAGTCGTTTGTGATCGCCTTTTCAGGGAATTTGAAGTTGTTAGCTTACTTGAAAATGTTGGAGATGCAAACGAAGGTACTCTCTTACTTCTTCAGAAGAGACTTCTCCATGATGTTGTGCAGGTACAAGGTCTAGAAATGGATGATCTTAACAGCAACGTCAATGAGATAAAAGATAAACTCTGTCGAAAAAGGATCCTTCTAGTTCTTGATGACATCACTAACAAGGACCAAATTGAGTATTTTGGCGCTGAAGATCGAGAATGGTTCAAATATGGGAGTAGAATTTTGATAACTACAAGAGAAGAACAGGTTTTGGGAGATCTCAAAGTAGATGATAAGTACATGCTCCCTGGACTAGGTTCTAAAGAATCACTCCAACTCATGCGTCACCATGCCTTCTGCAAAGACGAACCTAAAGAAGGGTATGAAGAGTTGTCCAAGAGTCTTGCCCATTATGCAGGCGGTCTGCCCATAGTTCTTAAGAGATTCGGTTCCTTTCTTTCTAGGAGGAAAGATCAGTGGCAAGAGATATTGGAGAAGTTGGTAACACATCCTCATCTTTATTCAATCGGAATACCTTTATATACATTCTCCTATCTTCGTCACTCTGTAGGGCCATTTGGAGGCCATGGTGGAAGTTCTTACAATGATCAAACATACAGTGACATAAGAAAAATAACAATCGTTGGGAGATCAGTGATCGAGTCCATTACTATTGACTATGATCAGAATGGGTGTTTGGTGCGCTCGCCAAGGCATGGTGGATCTATTGACTATGATCAGAATGGGTGTTTGGTGAGCTCGCCAAGACATATTGGACTTTTGGAAGGCGAAAAATGGGAGGTAAGTCCATTATTACAGTCACGCTTTGTTGATTTGCAATATTTATGTCTAGTTGTGCTATTCTTTATGAAAATATCAGCTCCTGTTCGTTTATGGAGTGGAGGTTGAGAAAAAGTAGGGTCACTGAGTCATAAAACATGGACTTGCTTGAAGCAAATCAACTGGGTACATCCACGATAATTAATCAGCTCCTGATATATTGATGGTCTTGTTGTCTTTGCTAATATTTGTCTTTTGGGTGCCAAAAGAAAAATTATCGCACTAGCTTCATCTACTTTTCTGATGTTACCCTTAATCAGAGATTGCTTCCGTGCTTGTCATTGTCAATATAGAGCGTCAAGAATGCCATGTGCTAATGGAGCAAAGCATTGGGGGTTTGAGATGGAGTTGAATAGTTATGATACAAGACTAGTGAAAAAGGCGAACTGTGCTCCATGATAAGAGAAGGAATACAAGTATACACGACATAGCCTCTAACTAGTCCTTCTAGGAATTAAATACCTTTTGTTTTGGGACAACTTAACCTAAATAGTGCATCTAGAGAGCATAGAATTTTCGTTCTTCTAGGGATATTGATACTCACTTCCCTCTTCTGCAATTGTTGCAGATACCTTTAGATTATCCAAATGAATACTTGATATCAGTGTCCGGCTACATTCGAGAAGATTCTTATCGGGTCATCAACTCTCTTACCTTCCACAGCAATAAGAGGCCATATGGGCCATATGGCAATGAGAGAGGGAAGTTTTTCAGGTTTCCACAAGTTGATGGAAAGATCATTGGTTTTCATGGGAGGTGTGGCTTTTCTCTGGATTCCATTGGAGCTTATTTTGGACCTGTCTCTCAGCCATATCCTTTCGAAGACGTAGGGCCATTTGGAAATGGGGAAAACTGCTGGGATGATGGCAAGCATACAGATGTGAGACAAATTGTTGTAGTCTCTGGTTCGGCAGTTGAATCTATCAGTATTACCTATGAGGAGGGTCGTTCTTTTGGACACGGTGCAAGTGACGGCGGCAAAATAAATACGGTAGGCTACTTTAGTAGGAACTCGGTGTCAGATAAACGTTATCCTTTCTATTTTCAATGATGCAGCTTATCATGCCATTGCTGAAGACAGTGTCTCGATGGAAATGATATACTGTAACCTTGTAACTTAGGTACGACACCACCAACAGGAAGCAAGTTATAGGAAAAAGATTTCTTAAAATAAGTTCTTCCTAAAATTGAACACTTTCTGAACTTTAGTATTTATAACGGTCAATAAGGGAGAGTGAATCATTTGTTCTCCATCTATGAAAAATTTTCATCAATTCATTTTGTTAAGCAAAACAAATAGTCACTAGGAAAACATTTTCCAAAACATTGATTTTTCGCAAAATAAACGCACGTGGATTATCTTTTTTCTTTTTTCTTCTAATATATGCTCATTTGATGTTGAAGTAGGCAAGATAATCTACTATTTTTCAGATCATGCACCATCATCTCAATCATCAATAAAGTGGATCATGCACTAGTCATTCTCATCTGCCATGCTTTTGTTTCCTAACTTGTTGCATTAACTTTTCTTTACGCTTGATATGGTTGTTACAGATAAATCTAGACCGGTTGACTGAATGTCTAACTTCAGTTTCGGGATATATTGCGAATGATTTGGGTTCTACTATCATCCATTCACTCACATTTCAAAGTAATAAAATAACATATGGACCATTCGGCACTAAAACCGGAAGGAAGTTTTCATTTCCAGCAACTGGTGGAAAGATCATTGGATTTTATGGGAGTTCTGCTGGTTCCCATCTTCAATCTCTTGGAGCATATTTTGAACCAATATCTCATCTATATCCGATCAAGCGTAGTGGACCATTTGGAGGCCAAGGTGGACATCCTTGGGACGATGGAAAATTTAATGGTGTAAAGAAAATAAAGATGATGTTGGAAAATGCTGTCAACTGCATCTCCTTTGAGTACGACGATAATGGCAAATCTATATGGTCCTCTACACATGGTCACAGTGGCAACGGAGATATCCTTATCGTGAGTTCATTAAATATTTTTCTTTCATATTACCATTGATCCTCTCTTTCTCTCTCACACACCTGCACACACAAACCCCACTCTCAATTCTACGAGAATTTTTACAAAGGCTTTTCATTTGCTTCTTTTCGATGAAAGTTTTTTCTTTTTTTTTTTGCAAAATGTATTCTAATTTGTGGTCTAATTCTTCTTCTTATGATTGATTCAACCTCTGATAAAAAAGATATATGTTGGTTATGTATCATCTCTTCAACAAGTTTAGTAAGATCATAACTGGCCTATTGTTCCGATGAAGAGAAGTACCTATGCTTATCTTTTCAGTGAATATCCAAACGAACAATTTGAACGAATCTTTCAATTTTTTATCAACCTTGTTCAAGCTCTATGTATTCTTCTATTTGTAGAGTAAAGTGAATGCATAGAAATGGCTATAGCAAACATTCTCTTATTCGTATTAATAGCTACTTTAGGAGGAATGTTTTTATGCTGTGCGGAAAGGTATGGTGAAGGTCTGAGCACCTACAACTGCCCCGTGCCACCATTGTCTTAAGTATTAGTTCTATAGTAAACTTGAAAAGTTTTATCAAAGTAAACTGTGAGTGATAGTAACCCGTATGCATAATGTACAATGATAAAATATGGGGAGTGGGAAGCATCTTAGAGGGAAATGAAAGCCATCCAAACGTACTGAATGATTGAAGTTGTCTTGAGTATTAAATTTCTTCCCTTACTTATTAATTTATACTTCTAGGTTACTCGTTGATGCGATGTTTGCTTAGGCCACTATCATCTTTGATATAGATCAATGCGACAGCTTAATTCAACAGCTACTTCCTAATTCTGCAGATTAACTTGGACTACCCTCGTGAGTTCTTGACCTCAGTATCAGGTTATATCAGACATAACCATCCGGTTATTCAATCAGTCACGTTCGAAAGCAATACAAGAAGGCATGGACCCTTTGGTAAGGAAGAAGGAAGGTTCTTTAGCTGTGAATTGACATGCAGCAAGATAATTGGTTTCCACGGAAGGTCTGGTGTCCAGCTTGATGCGCTAGGAGTCTACTCTGAACCAATTTCTGATCTTCGTCTCTTGAAATTCGTCGGGCCATTTGGAGGTCAAGGTGGCAGTTCTTGGGATGATGAAGATAGCACGGGGGTGAGAGAAATAATTGTAAAAGGTGGATTAACTATTGACTCCATTACTGTTGAGTACGACGAGAATGGTTCCGTGGTTAAGGGCCCTAAACATGGTGGAGGTGGAGGACATAATACACTCAAGGTATGGCCTTAAGACACTTACATAATCTTATAAACGTACAACTTATGTGTTGTTGCTAAAGTTTGGTTTTAAGTGGTGGACGATTGATCGGCCGTGTTATCTATTTAGCTATTACATTGTCTGACAAAATAGAACTTATCAACCTGAGTGTTCTATTTATGCTGATTTTCAAGTTGGGAGATTGGGATTAATTATGTTTGTGTTTCTAATCTTGCAGATTAAACTCGATTATCCTCGAGAGTACTTGACTTCCTTTTCTGGTTACGTTGGAAATTATTTCGGGTTGACTATTGTTCGCTCCCTTGCATTTCAGAGCAATGAAAGAACTTTTGGGCCAATTGGTATAGAAGATGGGAAGTATTTTACTTTTCCATCAACCGGTAGAAAGATCGTTGGGTTTCATGGGAGGTCTGGACTCTATCTTGATTCACTTGGAGCACATTTTGAGCCTTGACATGCTAAACTATCTTTATGTGCGCCGCGCAGTCGATGTTTGGGTTTACAAGTAAATGTGTACCATCATCACCAACATTTTCAGAAGTCTAGAGGTGTCAATAGGTCAGTTTGATGTATCCTCCAATAATCAAGTGTGTTAAAGCATTTATATAGGAAACAGAATTTTCGTCAACTAGCCTCATCATCACCATTACACTATATTTGATGTTATATTCTTACTAAGATCTCATAATTTACATTGCACGTGGAACGAGATTATGTCCATGAATCATAAGATGCAACCATAATTTACCAGCACTTATCGGCATAGCTTATCATTGTGTTAAAGTAACCAAATATAATATGGATCACCAACCTTTTTGAGTTTATATTCCCACATTCATAAGGTTATTTCAAAAGTACCAATTGTCTTAATAAATTATTGGAATTTATAATTGGAACTTACCAATGGGTTAAAATGACTGGCTTTTAAATGAAATGTCACTAATCGCATATAGAAGTTACTATCATCTTTTTTTTTTGTAACCAATATTACTAATTAATGCGAAAACTTCAACTTTTTAAATATATATTGAAACTTGCTCTCTCGTTTTTGTGTGAAATTTTAATGACTACATTTAGGAGTTACTATCTTTGGATAATTTTAGAGTTCCAAACTTACTACCTCTCGATGCTCTTCGCATTTCTCCATACAGAAAAGGGGAAGAGATCGGGATGAGAAGTTTTCGAGGAAATAAAAAATTAGTATTCACGTGTAGCCGCCGTAGATTGCGTTTACGTCAGCAAGTGTCGACTGATTCGTGGGATGTTCTTTCCACCAATCAGCGCGCGTCGTTCTGAAGCTTCATCGAATCCGTGATGTCTGCGATTTCAGACATGTCTCTGTCACGTAGACCTCCCAAGCTCACGCTTTTAAGAGCGATGGGTTGATGGTCTGGTTTGACGATTCAAACCTAATCGTCCTGGACCGAGAAAGTCCTCCTCAGTTCTTTGAAAAGATGATGAAGTCTCCCTCGCCAGCTGGTCCGGACATTCAACTGAAGAAGCAGAGCAGAGCATGTACCGGTGGCGAAACTTTGATTTTTCGTCCCTCCTCTTTCACCACTTGCGCCTTCTCTCTCTCTCGTTTGTACGCTTCGCCTGAGAGGAAAAGTTTCGAGCTTTTTCGCCGTCTCTCGCTCAATCACGGATTGTAATCATGGGAATCGAAGAGATGGAGGGACTCGTTCCCTCTTCTTCCTCTTCGGTTCATCGGTGGAAGTACGACGTGTTCGTGAGCTTCAGGGGCGGGGACATAAGGCTGAACTTCGCGGCCCACCTCTTCCGCGCGCTGAAGCAGTCGGGGATCTACTACTTCGGGGACAATGACAAAGCGGAGACCGGGATTCTCATCGAGGCCAAGCTGCTCGACGCGATTCGCCATTCTCGTGTTTCTCTCGTCGTGTTCACCACCAACTACGCCGACTCGCGGTGGTGCTTGAACGAGCTGGTGGAGATCCTGGACTGCAACAGGAGGTTCAGAGATCATCAGGGTCATGTGGTTCTGCCCATTTTCTATGATGTTGAGCCAAGAGACGTTCGGAAACAGAGCGGGCGATTCGGGGATGGTTTTCGAAGGTGTTTGGCCACCCACACGGACGATTTGCTGGTGCAGAAGTGGAGGGATTCGCTTGAAAAAGCTGGGAATATATCGGGACTGCATTTGAATAATGATGCTAATGGGTAATGCACCATCATCCCCGAGAAAATTATGTTCTTAGTCGTATTCCCAGTTGTGCTGGATTGATTAGTTCACTCACCGCAGAAGCTCATAGCGGTGCTCGATTTGAACTCTGCTGCTGATTGAATTTAGTTAATGTGTTTCTTGATTATATGCTGATGGCCTCTCCAGGCTAAAGTTTGTCATATTTGAACTTGTTCTTCCCATACAACTACAGGAATCAATCGGACTTCATCGAGAAAATTGTAGGACGTCTCTTGGAGATTATTCCCAGAACAAGCTCCCCCTATGCTATTGGGGTAGATTCCTTTGTAGATGATGTTATATCATTGCTGAAGATTGGGTCAGAGGATGGTGTCCGTGTGGTTGGAATATGGGGAATGAAAGGAATTGGTAAGACAACGGTGGCCAAAGTCATCTTCGATCGCATTTCTAGGGAATTTGAAGGTGTTAGATTCCTTGAAAATGTCGGAGTTGCAAACCAAGATACTCTTTTACATCTTCAGGAGAGACTTCTCCGCGATGTTCTGAAGGTACAAGGTCTAGAAATGTATGATCTTAACAGCAACATCGACGAGATAAAAACTAGGCTCTGTCACAAAAGGATCCTTCTAGTTCTCGATAACATCACTGAGAAGCACCAAATTCAGTTTTTTGGCGCCGGAGATCGAGAATGGTTCCAATATGGGAGTAGAATCTTGATAACTACAAGAGAAGAATGGCTTCTGAAAGATCTCAAAGTGGATGATAAGTATATGCTCCCTGGACTGGGTTCTAAAGAATCACTCCAACTCATGAGTGGCCACGCCTTCGGCAAAGACCAACCTCAAGAAGGGTATGAGGAATTGTTCAAGAGTCTTGTCCACTATGCAGGCGGTCTGCCAATGGTTCTTAAGAGATTTGGTTCCTTTCTTTCTAGTAGGAAAAACCAGTGGCATGAGATATTGGAGAAGCTGGTAAGGGATCCTCATCTCGATTTAGATCCATTCACCTCGCTTCATCCCTCAGTAGGACCATTTGGAGGCCATGGTGGAGATTCTTTTGATGATCAAACATACAGTGACATAAGAAAAATAACGGTCGTTCTAAGAAGAGTGATTGAGTCCATTACTGTTGAGTATGATCAGAATGGGTGTTTGGTGTGCTCGCCAAGACATGGTGGATCTTTGGGAGGCCACACATGGGAGGTGAGTCCATTATTATGGTTCGCTTTGTTGATTTGCAATATTTACGTCTAGTTATGTTATTCTCCATGAAAATATCAGTTACTTTTTTTTGTGGAATGGAGGTTGAAAAAAAATTGTGTCAAGGAGTCATAAAAGATGGACTTGCTTGAAACATATCAACTGGGTACTTCCACGCTGCTTGATCGTCTCCCAATAGCTGGATGATTTTGTTGTACTTTGCTAAGATTTCTCTTTAGGGTGCCAGAAAGGAAATGATTGCACTAGCGTCATCTACCTAATCTAATGTTACAATTAATCAGAGATTGCTTCAGTGCTTGTCATTAGCAATATAGAGCATCAAGAATGCCATTTTGGTTATGGAGCAAAGCATTGGGGGTTCTAGATGGAGTTCAATCGTTATGACACAAGACTAGTGAAAAAGGCGAACTGTGTTCCTAAATAAGAGAAGGAATACAAGTATATGTGACATGGCCTCTAACTAGTACTCCAGTCGTTCCAGGAATTAGATATCTTTTTCTTTCGGAAAACCTAACCTAAATAATGCATCTAGAGAGCATAGAATTTCCCCTTCTTCAAGGGTGATTGATACTCACTTTGCTCTTCTGCAATTGTTGCAGGTGCCTTTAGATTATCCAATTGAATACTTGACTTCAGTGTCAGGCTACATTAGAGAAGATTCTGATCATGTCATCAACTCTCTTACCTTCCACAGCAATAAGAGGGCATATGGGCCAGTTGGCAATGAGAAAGGGAAGTTTTTCAGGTTTCCACAAGTTGATGGAAAGATCATTGGTTTTCATGGAAGGTGTGGCCCTTTCCTGGATTCGATTGGAGCTTATTTTGGCCCTGTCTCTCGTCCATATCCCTTTGAAGTCGTAGGGCCATTTGGAAATGGAGAGAACCGCTGGGATGATGGAAAGCGTACAGATGTGAGACAAATTGTTGTAGTCTCTGGTTCGGCAATTGAATCTATCAGTTTTACCTATGAGGAGGGTCATTCTTTCAGACATGGTACAAGTGATGGCGGCAAAAGAAATACGGTACATTGCTCTAGTAGGAACTCACTGTTAGATAAACATTACCCTTTCATTTTGAATGATGCTTATCATGCCATTGCTGAAGATAGTGTCTGGGTGAAAGTGATAAACTGTTAATCTTGTAAGTTACGTATGACACAATCAACAGGAAGCAAATTTTTATAATGAAGAAGACTTGTTAAAGAAATTAGTCATAAATCAAACACTTCTTTATTTTGTATTTTAAAACAGTCGATAAGGGAGAGTGAATCAACCGTTCTCCATCTATGGACTTTCTGCAGATAGATTTTGGTTGGTAGGACAAAATCTAGTTTTTCTCTCTGGGCATAGTTGTCACAACAATGAGTTTTTTTCCTGACAAAGAGCAGTAACAAGGACTCGCCCAAGAGATACTGTTTGCAACACTTGTGTGTTTGTTTTATGGAAAGTCAACGGTTTTGAAAATGTTTTCCTAAAAATGATGATTTGTATGTCTTAGAAAAATTAGTCAACGTATTTTTGAATCGACAATAATCTATTCCTAGGTCTTTTCGTTCATGATGAACATTTCTTCCCTTAATTATTTTTGTAAGCGATACCCTCGACCAATTCTAGGAAAATATTCTCCATATGGTTGATTTTCCGCAAAATAAATGCACGTGGGTTGTTGTTTTTCTTATTTCATCTAATATGTGTATTTGATGTTGAAGTAGGCAAGATAATCTACTATTTTCCAGATCATGCACCATCATCTCAATCATCGGGAGAGTTATATCATACACTAGTCATTGTCATCTATCATATTTTCTTCTTGACTTGTTGCATTAACATTTCTTCACCCTCTATATGGTTGGTACAGATAAATCTGGACTGGCTGACTGAATTTCTAACTTCGGTTTCGGGATATATTGTGAATAGTTTTGGTTCTACTATCATCAATTCACTCACATTTCAAAGCAATAAAAGAACATACGGACCATTTGGCACTGAGACTGGAAGGAAGTTTTCATTTCCAGCAACTGGTGGAAAAATTATTGGATTTTATGGGAGTTCTGGTTCCCATCTTGAATCTCTAGGAGCATATTTCGAACCGATATCTCATCTATATCCGATCAAGTGTAATGGACCATTTGGAGGCCAAGGTGGACACCCTTGGGATGATGGAAAATATAATGGTGTAAAGAAAATAAAGATGATGTTGGAAAACGTTGTCAACTGCATCTCCTTTGAGTATGACGATAATGGTGAATCTATATGGTCTCCTACACGTGGTCACAGTGGCAACGGAGATATCCATATGGTAAGTTCATTCAATTTTTTTCATTTATATTACCTTTGATCCTCTCTCTCTCTCGCGTGTGCGCGCACAAAGAGACAAACGTCATTCTTGATTCTACGAGAATTTTTACAAAAGTCTTTCATTTGCTTCTCTTCATAGAAATTTTATTTTTGCAGATTGTATCCTAATTTTTGGACTAATTCTTCTTCAGATGATTGATTCAACCTCTGATAAAAAAGATATATCTTGGTTATGTATAATCTGTTCAACATAAGTAACAAGCATAAATGGCCTATTGTTCCGATGAAGAGAAGAACCTATGATTATCTTTTCAGTGAATATCCAAATGAACGATTTCAACGAATCTTTCAATTATATATTAACTTTGTTCAGCTCTATGTATATTCCTCTATCCGTAGAGTACATCGAATGTACAGAAATGACTATAACAGTCTCTTATTCGTATTAATAGCTACTTTAGAAGGAATGTTTTATGCGGTAAGGTAAGGTATGGCGAAGGTCTAGGCACCTACCACCGCCCTGTGCCACCATTATTAGTTTTCTACTAAACTTGAAAGTTTTGTCAAAGTAAACTGTGAGTGATAGAAACCTGTATACAGAATGTATAACGATACAGTATGGGTTGTGGAAGCATCTTAGAGGGAAATGAAAGCCATCCAAACGTACCAAATGATTGAAGTTGTCTTTTGATTATTAAATTTCTTCCCTTAATTTTTAATTCGTGAGAGTAACCTAGTAAAGTAGGTTTTTTTCTTTTTCATTGCTAAATGAAGCGAATCAGCAAAGTGTGCCAGAGAAACTAAAGACCTATCATCTTTGATTGTTGACCTGAAAAGTATGATTTAAGAATAGTAGTCCATCCATACATTAGCTTTAGAAATTCTTGGGTCTAGGATCAACTTCTAGATTGTACGGGGATGCGGTGTTTTCTGAGGCCACCTGAATCTATCTATCATCCTTGATAGGGATCAATGTAACAGTTAAACTCATTTACTACGTGCTAATTCTGCAGGTTAACTTGGATTACCCTCGTGAGTTCTTGACCTCAGTATCAGGTTATATTAGACATGAATGTTCTGTTATTCAATCCCTCACGTTCGAAAGCAATATAAGAAGGCATGGACCCTTTGGTAAGGAAGAAGGGAGCTTCTTTAGCTGTGCATTGACATGCAGCAAGATAATTGGCTTTCATGGACGGTCTGGTGTCCAGCTTGCTGCACTAGGGGTCTACTCTGAACCAATTTCTGATCTTCGTTTCTTGAAATCCGTTGGGCCATTTGGAGGTCAAGGTGGCAGTCCTTGGGATGATGGAGATAGCACAGGTGTGAGAGAAATAATTGTTAAAGGTGGATCAGCTATTGACTCCATTACTGTTGAGTACGACAAGGATGGGTCTGTTCAGCGCTGTAAACGTGGTTTAGATGGAGGACATTTAACACTCGAGGTATGGCCTTCAGACATTTGCTTAATCTCATAAACGTGCAACTTCTGTGCTGCTGCTAAGCTTTGGTTGGAGGTCACGTATATGTACATGAGCATGAAAGTATAGTAAGTAGAGTGTAGAGGTAAAAGTAAGATATGAGAACAGTCAGTCGATTTTGAGTTTACATTGACAAGTGATCTTGAATGAGAACTAACCTCTGAGAAGGTCATTGTGTGGGCATGATGTAATATCATCACAGATGAGGGACTTTTCTTTGGTTTTCCAACCTTCCTTGGTTCCATTTATAATGAAAGCACTCAATACATTCAAAAGAGTACTCTCTACAAAAACAACATATCCAAAAAGGTATATTTACTCTATAACTTTAAGTCTGATCACAATTTACCTTAATTTAGTAAACTATTCTCAAAGCGTTGCTAAAGCATTCTTGAAGCAATTGATATTCGTTGTACAGACAATGATTTGATAATTGTTGCGGACCAAAATAGGTCTTATACTCTAGATGCAGCGGCATTATTATCTATTTAGCTTTACATTGTTTGTCTAACAAAATACATCTTATCAACCGGAGTGTTCTGTTTATGCTGATTTTCAAGATTCTACAGCTGGGGGTTGGGATTAAATATGTTTCTTTCCAATTTTGCAGATTAAACTCGATTATCCTCGAGAGTACTTGACTTCATTTTCTGGTTACTTTGGAGATTATGGCGGGTATACTATCGTCCGCTCCCTCAAATTTCAGAGTAATGAAAGAACTTTTGGACCAATTGGTGTAGAAGATGGGATGTACATTTCTTTTCCATCAACCGGTAAAAAGATCGTCGGGTTTCATGGGAGGTGTGGAAGATTTCTTGATGCACTTGGAGCACATTTTGAGCCTTGACAGTCTAAGCTCTATGTGCACCATGCAATCGATGTTTGAGTTCACATTTAATGTGTATCATCGGTTTGATATATCGTCCAAGAATAAAGTGTGTTAAAGGATATATAAAATCGTATCTTCATCGGCCAGTCTCAACATCCCCACTGCCCTATATCTCATGTCATATTTTTTTGTCAGATCCCATAATTTACATGGTGCGTTAAACAATTATTATGTCGATGATTTGTAAACTAATCATAAAGTTTGACATTAAATTCCAAGGTTATGGTCATTACAATGTAAACAACCATGGACATTTTAATCGTATTTGTAAACTAATCATGGAATTTAAATAACCGAATAATACATTATGCAAAGTAAATCATATACGAGAGTTTTTGCCACTAGGAAAAAAGTGACTCGACCTCTTAAAAAAATGGGAACCCTTAATATATTTTAGGAACAATCTATCCAACACGACAATAATAAGAATACATGGTTGCAGCATATAACCTCTCTTTTAAAAAGGTAATTATGAGGATTGGATTATCCGTTTCCACTCACTCAATGTAGTCTAATTTAATCTAATCTAATATATTATAGTAAATATGACTTTTAAACATCAAATGCATTTTAAACTAAGGGCCTTAATGGGCCGGCCTTGATGGGCTTAAGTGGGCCGGTATATTGACCGGCCCGAGCTCTTCTCGATTGAAACTTTCGTCATTGGACCCGAGGTTTCATAATTATGATGCCCTTAGTCTAAAAATGCAGAAGTAACCCAGTGGAAAAAATGTATGGTGATATAAAATGATTGTTTTATATCAAGGGTTGAATTCCACCGTTATTGGCGAATTCAAAATCTAGGAACTTTTTAAAATGCGAAATGTACGATGGATTTATAGGTAAAATTTAGATGTCAACATGTGTTTGGTATTTTCTTTTTATATCAAGTTCCACACTTAGAGTAACCTACGTTAAGATTTGTGGGCGAAAAAGTTCAGTGTAAATATGAACATATATGGCGTGGTTATTTTTCTATCTACAAAGTTATAGATTTTCATTGTACAATGCCTCAGGAGCTAGACCCGACCGTTGGGTCTCATGTGTGCCCTATATATAAGGTTCGTATAATCAACATGCCAATTCTGTGGATACGGATCCAGACAAGTTTTTTTATGCCCCGGGAGGGAAGGAAAAGGTGACTTGTTTGCGTTATTTTCTCTCTCGGGTCGGACAGCGACAGTAAGCTCTCTTTTTTTTTTTTTCTTTTTTTTTCAGATTCCGTAACACTTAATCATTTCAAATTCACTCACATTTTCTGCCAAATATCAGTATGGTTTGAAGAGAACATTTACAACGACTTGAGCATCTTGCAATGTATCCCGGGCCATTAGCTCCCTGGCAAATTATAGTCCATAAATAAATAAATAAATAAATAATGTACAGTGGCCAACGAGCCGCATCCAATTCTGCTCACGAAATTGAACAAAAACGATATAACAAAAGAGAAGAACTAAAAAGAAATATTAAAAAGGCGTCGAGTTGTCCACCAAACCCGTATGACGCGTTCCTGAAAGCCAACTGTCAACTGTTTAATATTTTTTGGAAGCTCTGGTTTCAGTTCTGTCAATTTTCGTGCAATTATTTTATATTTGATTCTGCATTTTACAAAGTTAAACGTAGAATCTTCGGTAGACATGCCAAACTATTATGTGGGTTGTAGTACTCCTAGTAGGAGAGAGAGAGAGAGATTTTGCTCCTGCCATTCAATCCATTTTCTTTTGCAAGTGTTAGGGGGAACTGACAAAATTTGTCAAATAAATCCAAGCTGCAAACTCCAGATTTCCTTAAATTAATCATGAACAAGTCTCCGGTTAGGTTAAATGACTTTTTTGGTTAAAGAAATGCATCCCACCAATCAATTTTTCCCCCGGTAAATTAATGTACGTCAAGGAGACCTGCACGTTCAAGTCGAGTTTAATTATTTTCAGAAAAGAGAGAAAGACAAGACACGGCAACGACTAATAATCAAGCAAGCTAGTTGGAGATATTCTGACAAAAAGAAGAAGAAGATGTTAGTAGAAAAATATTGCGGGTCTTTTTTAACAACATCCGTGTTCAAATTGATCTCCTGGTCAAATGTGCATTGTTTCCTTGAAGTCATCACGAAGTTGAAGAAGTCTCCGCTTAATGTCTTTTTAACATAAAAACCCATGGCCTCTCAATCAAAGTTTCTACACCATATATCAATGGAAAGATGACGTATTCGTGAGTTTCAGAGGTATGGACGTTAAGAAGAACTTCATATCATATCTCTTCCCCGAGCGGAACCAGCCGGGGATCAACTACTTTTGCGACGGAGATAGAGAGGACACTGGGGAGGAGACCAAGGACAAGCTCTTGAGAGCGATCTGCCACTCGAGGTTTGCCCTCATCGTGTTCTCCGTGAACTATGTTGACTCCAAGTGGTGCAGAAGGCAGCTCAAGAATCATGGTCACGTGGTTGTTCCGGTCTTTCATAGCGTGGACGTTATCACGATCTTTCAAAAGGTGAACCGCTGAGGGAAAGTTAATAGATTACCAAGTGTAAGGCTCAGCACGGGTTCTCTCAAGCTCTATTAATCGCAACTCGATACTCAATTTAGACACCCAAATTATCTTACCTTTTGGAGTCGCCATTAATCAGTTATGGGTTGATTGGATGTCTTAGTAAAATGTGGGAGTACATTTTACTTCTGCATACCAGAGATTTAGTAGATTAGAGGACTTAATTACGCTAAATTAATCTTCTACCCTTTCGGTACCTTTTCTCTTTATTTTGAAAATGCTTTTGCATGCAGTTTTGGTTAATTTTAATCTTAGGCCACTAACATGTGAGGGGTGATTGTGGGGGTGCGCAATCAAGAAAGTAACATCCAATAATCAAAGTAGTAAATAGATTGCATAAGATTTTAAGAACTTGGATGCGCTATGCAAGCAAAGCCTAACACTATCCATCACTACGAGGTTTCTGCAAACTATTACTTAGAAAAATACGCTGACAAAATGCATGAATGTTATACATGATTGTGCATGAATTAATGGCTAACTACTATGCAATCTATACTCATTTTTTTTTTATATTTTTCATTTAATAAACATGCAGGATTTAAGAAAACGCACAAGTGAACCCTAAAATTTTGTGTGACGGGAATTGACTTACGCGCACTAATTAAATTACTAAATGACATGCACGAATTATATGGTTATGTGATATGCACAATGATTTATAAATTATATGATATGAGATTAAACATATATTATTTCTAAATGTCATCTATTTGAGATACCAATTAAAATTAATCCTAAATGAAATGTGGCCTACTAAATGACATGCAATATGAATTTTACAAAAATTAATTCTCCTAATTAATGCAATGCATATGATACTCTCTAATTCAATTTTTTGTTCTTTTCCTTTGTTAATTTACAATAAGACAAATGACCCTAAAAGTCTTCAAGTTAAATGATTATGTATTAATTCCTTATTTTGAATGAACTTGATGGACATGGATAACCTAAGTTACTACATTATTAATGAAAATACAGTATAAGTCCTAGGTGCAAGATGACATATTTTTAATGTATGGCATATAATTTATGCAATCCTAAGTTGATTGGCATATATAAAACTAATCATGGACTAAATCAATAATGCAAACTATATGAAATATTATTTTTATTTTATGTTATAAAAGTCGGAAATTTAAGACCTAAGACTCTACACATGAACTACCATGAAATTCATATGTGACTAACAACTAAATGATGCAATGCAAACTTTTGTATAGTTTCTTTTGCTATATGAACTATATACAATGCGGAGAATGCAATTAATAATTAAAATGGGAAAATGACACTAGAAATGCCATAACTTTTGTACGACGCTCACTTTGAGTAGTCACCAGCATTTATGTGATTCATTTCCAAATTGTTCCAATAATTTACATATAATTGCATGCGTAGTTTACCAACTAAAAAATTAGTGCTCTTATACGAAATGATCAACTACTATTGGAGTGCACTTACGAATGTCCATTATATAGTATGAAAAAGTACCAATTCTTCAACTAATTTTATTTACATTGATTTGTGAGCTTACCCATGGTATGAAAAAGTACCAATTGTTCAACTAATTTTATTTACATTGATTTGTGAGCTTATTCATTGATTCAATAGCTTACCAATATTTTTTTGTGCAACTTACCAATTGGTTAAAGTGACCAACTTTTATACGAAATATCACTCATCACATTCAAAAATTGCTATCCTCTTCCTTTCTCTTAAAGAAAATTACTAGTTAATGTGCAATTTCTACTTTCTAAAACATATCGAAACTTGGTCTTTTTCTTTTGAATGAAAGGTCATTGATTACATTAAAGAGTTACCATCTTCTAGTCGACAGACAGGGATCTACTTCTTCAAGGACAACGACAAAGCGGAGACTGAGATTGCCATTGAGCCCAAGCTGCTCGACGCAATTCACCATTCCAGGGTCTGTCTCATCGTGTTCACCGCCAACTACACATACTCGTCGTGGTGCTTGAACGAGCTGGTGGAAATCCTGGAGTCCAAGGGTCACGTGACTGTGCCCATTTTCTATGATGTGGAGCCAAGAGACGTTCGGAAACAGAGCGGGCGATTCGGGGATGGTTTTGGAACGTGTTTGGCCACCCACACGGACGATTTGCTGGTGCAGAAGTGGAGGGATTCGCTTGAAAAAGCTGGGAATATATCGGGATTGCATTTGAATAATGATGCTAATGGGTAATGCAAAAGCTCATATCGGTGCTCTCGATTGATTTGCTCAATCACCACAAAAGCTCATCTGGGTGCTTGATTTGAATTTGCTAGATTCTGTTTAATTTTGGTGTAAATATTTGGAATAGATCTTGATGTGAAAGTTTGTGCATGTGTGTTTGTGGGACAACACGACAAAGGGTGGAAAAGTAAACTACAGCACTTTTATTAGATGAGAAAGGATCACAAGGTTATCAGGATGGTGCATCTTTTGTAGTTGTTCGGCCGGAAGCTTTCCATGATGTCACATAAGCCATCAAGCAAATAGTCATTTTAAAGCTCCAGTAGTCGTGTCGAAAATAAGAATGTGTAGTGATCGTGAGGTAGAGTTAGCCATAATTTTGGTGGTGAATATTTAGGTGGGTGATTACCGATTAGACAAGACTCTGATACATTGTTTTAGATTTTGATCTTAGCATTTGGAATAGATTTTAATGTGAAAGTGTGTCTATGTGTTTGTGGGACAACACGGCAAAGGGTGAAGTGAACAATAGAACTTTATTGGATGGGAAAGGACTAAGGGTATAAGGATGAGTTTGGTTTTTCAAGTTGGTCTTGTATATGACAATCGAGCATACAACCTATTTATAGGCCTCTTTAAACGACATAATCAGCAAATTATCTCTGCTTGTGATAGAGATATTTGGTTCAATTGTGTCTTTTATTTGCATCCTTCAACCATGGAGAATTTATTAGCCACTAATCTTAACTACCACAGACTTCTCCTAGGAGCTTTTAGATAGTCCTAGTTTAGAAAAAATATCTAGGATCCTCTAGGAAATGGATCAATAATTTAACAGAACTCGACTGCTGATTGAATTTAGCTCTTGCGATTCTTGCTTTTATGCTGATGGCCTCTCCATGCTAAAGTTAATCACGTTTCAACTTGTTCTTCCATGCAACTACAGGGATCAAGCGGACTTCATCGAGCAAATTGTAGGACATCTCTTCAAGATTATTCCCAAACTAGCTCCCCCTATGCTATTGGAGTGGATTCCTTTGTAGACGATGTGATATCATTGCTGGAAATTGGGTCAGAAAATTATGTCCATGTCGTTGGAATATGGGAAATGAAAGGAATTGGTAAGACAACCGTGGCCAAAGTCATTTGTGATAGCCTTTTCGGGAAATTTGAAGGCGTTAGCTTGCTTGAAAATGTTGGAGATGCAAACGAAGGTACTCTTTTACTTCTTCAAAAGAGACTTCTCCATGATGTTCTGCAGGTACAAGGTCTAGAAATGTATGATCTTAACAGCAACATCCATGAGACAAAAAATAAACTATGTCGAAAAAAGATCCTTCTAGTTCTTGATGACATCACTAATAAGGACCAAATTGAGTATTTTGGTGCTGGAGATCGAGAATGGTTCCAACGTGGGAGTAGAATTTTGATAACTACAAGAGAAGAACAGCTTCTGGAAGATCTAGAAGTAGACGATGAGTACATGCTCCCAGGACTGGGTTCTAAAGAATCACCATCTCATGTGTCGCCATGCCTTCTGCAAAGACCAACCTGAAGAAGGATATGAAGAGTTGTCTAAGAGTCTTGTCCACTATGTAGACGGTCTGCCAATGGTTCTCAAGAGATTTGGTTCCTTTCTTTCTAGGAGGAAAAATCAGGGGCAACAGATATTGGAGAAGTTGGTAAGAGATCCTTATCTTGATTCAATTGGAATACCTTTCTATCCATTCTCCTCTCTTTGTCACTCTGTAGGGCCATTTGGAGGCCTCGGTGGAAGTTCTTATGATGATCAAACATACAATGACATAAGAAAAATAACGATCGTTGTAAGGTCAGAGATCGAGTCCATTACTATTGACTATGATCAGCATGGGTGTTGGGTGCGCTCACCGAGACATGGTGGATTTTTTGGAGGTGAAACCAGGGAGGTGAGTCCATTGTTACAGTTCGTTTAGTTGACTTGCTATATTTACTTCTTGTTATGCCACTCTCCGTGAGTATATCAGCTAATGTTTGTTTATGGAATGGAGGTTGAGAATCAGTAGTGTCACTGAGTCATAAAATATGGCCTTGCTTGAAACAAATCAAAAGGGTACTCCCACGATGCTTGATCAGCTCCCAAGATGTTGATGGTTTTGTTGTTGTACTTTGCTAAGATTTGTCTTTAGGGTGCCAAAACAAAAATAATTGCACTAGCGTCATTTACTTACGCTGGTGTTACATTTCATCTGAGATTGCTTCAGTGCTTGTCATTGTCAATATAGAGTGTCAAGAATGCCATTTGGCTATGGAGCAAAGCATTGGGGGTTTCTAGATGGAGTTGTATAATTGTGATAAAAGACTAGTGAAAAACGCGAATTGTGCTCCATGATAAGAGAAGGAATACAAGTACACGTGAGACAGCCTCTGACTAGTACTCCAGTCCTTCCAGGAGTTAAATATCTTTTGTTTGGGAAAACTTAACCTAAATAATGCATCTCAGCATAGAATTTTTCGTTCTTCAAGGGTGATTGATACTCACTTTGCTCTTCTGCAATTGTTGCAGTTTAGTTTACTTTAGATTATCCAGATGAATACTTGATTTCAGTATCCGGCCACATTCGAAAAGATTCCTATCGTGTCATCAACTCTCTTACCTTCCATAGCAATAAGAGGCCATATGGGCCATTTGGCAATGAGGAAGGGGAGTTTTTCAGGTTTCCACAAGTTGATGGAAAGATTATTGGCTTTCATGGAAGATGTGGCTTTTATCTGCATTCCATTGGAGCTTATTTTGGACCTGTCTCTCGTCCATATCCCTTCAAAGACGTAGGGCCATTTGGAAATGGGGAAAACCACTGGGACGATGGCAAGCATTCAGATGTCAGACAAATTGTTGTAGTCTCTGGTTCTGCAATTGAATCTATTAGTATTACCTATGAGGAGGGTCGTTCTTTTAGACACGATGCAAGCAACGGCGGAAAAATAAATACGGTACGCTACTCTAGTAGGAACTCGGTGTCAGATAAACATTACCCTTTCTATTTTCAATGATGCAGCTTATCATGCCATTGCTGAAGACAGTGTCTAGATGGAAACAACTGACAGTATCTACTATATTTTTCAGATCATGTATCATCATCTCAACCATCAAGAAAGGAGAATATACACAAGTCATTGTCATCTACCATGGTTTTGTTTCTCAACTTGTTGCATTAACTTTTCTTTACCCTCTATATGGTGATTATAGATAAATCTAAACTGGATGATTGAATATCTAACTTCGGTTTCGGGATATATTACAAGTGATTTTGGCTCTACTATCATCCATTCTCTCACATTTCATAGCAATAAAAGAACATATGGACCATTCGGCCCCGAAATCGAAAGGAAGTTTTCATTGCCAGCAACTGGTGGAAAGATTATTGGATTTTATGGGAGTTCTGGTTCCCATCTTCAATCTCTTGAAGCATATTTTGAACCAATCTCTCATCTATATCCGATCAAGTGTAGTGGACTGTCACGACCTAAATTTCGGAAAAACTAGGTTAATGGATTACTAAGTTAATTAATTGAATTAACTAACCTAGTTCAAATTCTCCCAAACTCTACCAAATCGCGACTTAGGTTTATGTTCTTAAACATGCAAAAAATGTTTAAATTGGAACCGCCACTAATCAATTTCTTGGTAGGTCGATTAGACACATAAATAAAACATTAGGGAGATAATAATTTATTTCTACGAACTAGAAATTTCTAAGTCCAGGGACTTGATTACGTTAGATAATTATCTAACGCCCTTTCAGTACCATTTTCATCTCATGAAAAAAGGTTTGGCATGCAACTTGGATTATTTTTTAGACTAAAGTCCTAACATATGAAAATGATTTTGTGGGTACGCAAACAAATAAAAATAAACACCCAATAAATCAAAGCAATAAATAAATTGCAAAGAGGGAAAGATGACGTATCTGGACGCTGCAGCCTAATCCCTAACGCTTATTTCCAAAGCGTAAGACTTAGATTAATGCAATTAATTTTGGAGTTTTCACTTATTTAATGAAATGCAATAAATGCAACTTTATACTAAAATGCAATGCAACTATACTATATGAAAGGCATTAAATTAAGTGACATGAATCTACTGACATATGATTTAAATGTCACACGTTATTGTCCTAAACTTACCTTCACTAAATGACGGGTAAAATGTATGCAACTATACTAAATGACATGCATTTAATTAAATAAGCCCTAACATTCAAATTAAATTAATGAATGGACTTAAACATGTTACTACATGAATGCACCTAAACATGATACTAATATGAACATAGACGGGATTCTAAATGCATGTACCTAGACTAGATTATGTACCAAATGCATGGCAAGCACATGAATGTTTATTTTTGGTATTTTTTTTTAATGATTTTCGGAATTAAAAATGCATGGAATTTAAACTATCCTAAATGAAGATTATCTTTAATATTTAGGAATTAATTAGAATTAGATTCCAACAATATTTTAGAAAATCTTATCCTAGTTCTAGAAGATTTTAAAATGAATTGTTACTTAAAATGATGCAATGCAATCTACATGCAATCTTATTAACAATGCAACTAATCCTATGAGATAACGTTTTTAGGAAACATTATCTTACTATATATGTATGATGTATGATGAGATAGGATTTCTGAAAAATCACATCTTACTAAAATGATTTTAAAGATAGATAGACTTTCTAGAAAAATCTACCTTTCTAATTATTTCCCATTAAAATTAATTTCGAATTTTCTCGTTTAGGAAAAATTTGTCTGAAAATTAATTAAATTAATTTTAAAAAGTGACTTAAAATCGAAAGAGCAAATCTATAATATCATAGATGGCTTTTCAATTTCCATGTTTACCGGGGAGTATCTCAATATTGAGATATGTCACCGATATCACATGTTGTCGGTAATTTATTTAAATTAATTTTCAATTTCTGAAAATATTGCTAAAAGATAAGATTATGTAATATTCTGAAAATCATTCAAAATAGACATTAGATATCACATAATCTAGAATTAGGCAAGATTATCTCAAGCAAATATTCAAAAAATTTTAACTTACCTAGTTTAGAAGAGCAAATATTCAATTTCCTTCTTCGGACTCGCAATTCACAAGCTAGGGCCGGCCACCGTTGATCACCGAACACCCACAAACCACCAGGGGACCACTAGAGCACCGAGGGAGTCACCGGACAGCAGCTGGACGCCGGCAAACTTCAGGTCTTCTCTCGGGCAATTCGTCGAACACCTTGTGTACACTTGATTTAGGGACTTCCGCGGTTTCGTCTTCGATTGGGGACACACCTGGGACTTCAAGGAACACCACTGGACACCTGGGAGTGGTCGCCGTCGACCGAAGTAGCTCTGATCAACAGACGAGGCAAAAATAGAGCATGATGCTTTGTTTTGCACCCGTGAAACTGTGGTCGATGGACCACTTTCTCGCGCCATCTTCTTCTTCGGAGATTTTCTAGTCTGGATTTTTGTACTCCTTAAAACTAAGACACACGTAGTATCTTCAGGTGAAAATTCGAGACTTCTTATCGTCGGGAACCACACGAACCAGCTTTGAGAAAACGGCTTGAAGGGAGTTTCGAGCCCTGTTTTCTGAGCACGAACCAACCACCGGGGGTTCTTCTCGCAAGCAGATCTTCACGCCTAAGACTCCTCACGAAGAGATATTGGACTCCTTAAAAACTAAGTTGCATGTAGTTCCAAAGGACACCGGCCTTGGGACAAACAGCCACCATAGTGGCTGGCGGCAAGGGCTGCAAAAGGGCTCTGCTGCGGGTTGCAGTCCGAGCTCTTCCTCTTCCTCTCTCTCTCTCTCTCTCTCTCTCTCTCTCTCTCTGCGCATGAAATTTTCTCAAGAGAATGGCGTCCCTCCTGTTCAGAGCTTATAACGGGGTATTTATAAAGGTTTCAAGGGTTTTCTCAATTTTTGGATATTTGCACTTTGGCCCCCGAACTTTTTACTATTTACAAATTGGCCCCAAATATCGTTTTTCCTCTCAATCAAGCCCTTGGATGGGCTGAGCCGAGCTTGGCTCCCTCATGGGCTCGCTCGTCTCTTTCGAGCTTAATTTTTGCATTTTATTAATTAATTATGGACTTTTTAGCTTAAAAGGCTTAATTAAATTAAATAGGCTGGATTAAACATTAAATTAGCCCAAAACTTTTGTAAAAATCGGCAGCCCATCCCATGTGCTCTAGCCGAATTTTTCAATTAAATGGCCCAATCTGCGTGTCCAATTTTTATCTGATTTAGTCCCTAGTCTAAATTTAATGGGAAAATGCATGATTTAATTATACTGAAAATTAATGGAAAATGTTCCTAAGTCTAAATGTAAACGAAATGTAATTAAATTAAATATTTTTGGTAGGGGCCAAGGTCGGTCCCTATTTTTTATGCAATTAGTAAATTCTAAATAAAAACTAAATGATGGTCAAAATTGAAGTATTAACATGGACCATTTGGAGGCCAAGGTGGACACCTTTGGGACGATGGAAAATTTAATGGTATAAAAAATATAAAGATAATATTGGAAAATGTTGTCAACTGCATCTCTTTTAAGTACGACGGTAATGGTGAATCTATTTGGTCCTCTACCCATGGTCACAATGGCAATGGAGATATCCATATGGTGAGTTCATTGAATAGTTTCCACTCATATTACCATTGATCCTCTCTCTCTCTCTCTCTCTCTCTCTCTCACACACACACACAAAAGCTGCGAAATTCCAATATTCTCATTCCAGCCAATCGATGTCGGAAAACATTGACATGGCGGTCCACATAGGATGTCAGTTCAAGTAAAGTTTTCCACATTAACATGTCACGTAAGATGACCAACAATGATTAGACATCATGTCAACAATTTTAGGCTGTAATGGGCCGAAATAATTACATTGTAATTTCGCATAAAAATTTAAAACTACATTGGCAAAATTAGAAAGTTTAGAACTGAATTGACATCCATATAACATGTGAAGAATTGATTTGATAATTAGCTCGAATTTTTCGTGAAACAAACGAAATCTAAAAGCGCATGTTATTTCTACCAACCCTATCTCATTTCTAGCTACAGTCCTTAGCCTTTTTTCCCCTTCACCTTTTACCATCTAGCTTTGCTTATATCCTCGTATTACTCTCTAATGATATCCATGACAACATATATGAATTCACGAAGCAAATATTCAAAGTTTCAGACGCAATATCCCAATAATAATAACTACAGTCTGAATATGATTTCTTCATGAATATTAGCTAAAACTATCAGATTCAATAGACATTACGGAAGATTTTGTCGATCTTTAAAACATATTATGAAGTTTTCTCAACATTGTTCTCAGGCTCAAAGCTTGCGGGTGCTGAGGGAGCTTCGGCTGTTGCTTAGCTAACATAGAGTCGAGGAACACCAGGGGTGGTGATCATGCACGGAACCTGACTTGGGGAGTGGTGGACGCCGGAGACTCACTGACAAGTAAAACCGAGAAGGAGATCACAAGTGGCGGAACGCAGGATGGTGGTGGAGAGTCGGTGATGGCTTGGTGTTACTTTGGTTCACGCCGTGGTTGGGTTCTCAGTGCGAGACTCGATGAGTGCATCGATGATGCGCCTGGATGGTAACTCGAGAACAGCCTCGGTCACACTTGGGGATCTCGGTCAGAACCCGGTCAGGACACGGTCACGGGTTGGGGCTGATCGGTGTTGCACCGGGATGAAGGAGACTGGATCGGTGACGAACTCGGTTGAGAGAGAGCGCTCAAGAAATTACCTTGGCCGACTATTCTCTCTTTTCCCGAGCGGGTAAGGGTTGATGATGAAGAGAAGGTGGAGCAAGAAAATAGCGATTGTGTATTGCCCCACTTTTTTTTCTCATCTTATCTTCCCACCGTATGAAATTCAAACTTCCATGATTGTCGCCACCGAATTTAGTTTGGTTTCTTTTGTTTTCAATCATGGCTCCATCTCGCATCTCAATCCCCTCGTTTTTTAATACGTGAGTTCTCGTTCAAATAATGCCGCGTTGGTCCTTAACATAAATGCTGAATTTCCTCATCTTGAAATCAATTTAAGCAATCATCTCCAAGCTTGGTCTTCAATTAAAAATAATTTTGAATCTGGCCGGACTAACCACGATGCATTCTCGTCCTGAATCTTAGTCAAACCTTGGAGGCTAATCCACATCTTGAATACCCCATCTTCCATTGATATTGGGGCCGATCATGAAAGCTCTTCAAAAATCGGATCACAATCTTAATCCTAGTTTGTACTACGCTCACTTTAGTTCCAAAACATTTTTTCGGATCACTTAAGTGCCAAATTTTTTTAAAAACGATTACTTAGAGCGCGCATGACAAAATTTCTGTTTCAAAAGTCAATTTCTTAAAAGAAATTGATTTTTGTTTTTGTTTTTGTTTTTGTTTTAGAAATCAATTTTTGAGCAGAGAAAAGCGTTTGATAACGACGCAAAATTTCTATTCTCGGAATAGAAATTCGTTTGATAACAACATAAAATTTTTATTTCTCTAACGGCGCCGAATGGCAACGGACGGCAGCGATCAGTGGGTGGCAGACGGCGGCGGCGACCAAAGGTGGCGGCCGGTGAACGGTGGTGACGATCGGTGATGGAAGGCGGGCAATGAGGGCGGTGGCAACAGGCAAGGCGGTAAATAGCAGCGGTGACTGGTGGGCAATGGCGGCGGGCGGCGGGCGAGCAACGGATGGCCAGTGGCGACTAGTGATGGGCGGCGGCGGCGGACAACATTGGCGATCAGCGGGGAGCCGAGAGAGAGAGGAAAGTGAGTCGTGAAGAGAGAGAGGAAAGAGAAAATTTCTGATTTCTATTCCAAAAATCAAGAAGTTGAAAATTTTAACTTCTTATTTCTGTTTTAGAATGATTTCTGGAACAAAAATTGTTCCAAAAATAGAAAAATGAAATTGCGTTACTAAACGGATTTTTGTTCCAAATTTATTTTAGAATAATTTCTGGAACAGAAATTGTGAAACAGAAATATTGTCATGTACAGTCTTAAGTGCCAACTCCAATTTAAAATTGACGTGTTAGCTTAATTTAACGTGGCATTTTTATTA
>BCNH02000009.1:15330788-15344824 GCA_001662345.2 Metrosideros polymorpha var. glaberrima
TCGATTTGATATTTAAGTGAGTCGGAAAAAAGTTTTGATCCTAAAATTATATCTGCACATAAATTTTCAGTTAAGGCGCGTGTCCTGAAGCTTCAAACCCGTGTCTGCGATTTCAGACATGGCTCTGTCACGTGAACCAAGCTCAGTCTTTTAAGAGAGTTCGATTCAGCGACGTGGATGGTTTGACGATTGAAACCTAATCGTCCTCGAGCGAGCAAGTCTTTCAGTTCTTCGAACAAATCAAGTCTCGCTTGCCGGCTTGTCCGTGGATTCAACTGGAGAAGCAGAGCCAGTCCTGACGGCGAAGCTTTGATTTTTCGTCCCTTCTCATTCACCACTTGCGTTTTCTCTCTCTCTCTCCCTCATACACACGCTTTACCTGCGAGAAAATGCTTCAACCTTTTTCGCAGTCTCTCGCTCAATCACGCACTGTCTCCATGGGAATCGAAGAGATCGAGCGACGCGTTTCGTCTTCTGCTTCGATCCATCAATGGAAGTATAACGTGTTCGTGAGCTTCAGAGGCGAGGACATAAGGAAAACCTTCGCGGCCCACCTCTTCAGTGCGCTGAAGCAGGCGGGGATCTACTATTTCAGGGACAATGACAAAGTGGAGACCGGGATTTTCATCGAGCCCAAGCTGCTCGACGCGATTCGCCACTCTAGGGTTGCCCTCGTCGTGTTCACCACCAACTACGCCGACTCGCGGTGGTGCTTGAACGAGCTGGTGGAGATCCTGGAGTGCAACAGGAGGTTCAGAGATCATCAGGATCACGTGGTACTGCCCATTTTCTATGATGTTGAGCCAGGGGACGTTCGGAAACAGAGCGGGCGATTCGGGGATGGTTTTCGAAGGTGTTTGGCCACCCACACGGACGATCTGCTGGTGCAGAAGTGGAGGGATGCGCTTAAAGAAGCTGGCAATTTGTCAGGATGGGATTTGAAGAATGACGCTAATGGGTAATGCATTTGATAAGTTCACTCCCAAAAAAGCTCATATTAGTGGTCGATTTGGAAATATGCTGTTGATTGAGTTTGGTTCATGGGTTTACCGCCATCTGCTGATACCTCTCTATTGCTATAGTTACTCATATTGGACTTGTTCTTCCCATGTAACTACAGGGATCAATCAAACTTCATCGAGCAAATCGTAGGCCATCTCGTCATGATCGGTCCCAGATCAATCTCCCCCTATTTTGTCAAAAATGCTATTGGGGTAGATTCCTTTGTAGAGGACGTGATATCGTTGCTGAAAATTGGGTCAGAGGATGACGTCCGTGTGGTTGGAATATGGGGAATGAAAGGAATTGGTAAGACAACGGTGGCCAAAGTCGTCTGCCATCGTGTTTTTAGGGAATTTGAAGGTGTCAGTTTACTCGAAAATGTCGGAGGTGCAAACCATGATACGCTTGTACTCCTTCAGAAGAGACTTCTCCATGATGTTCTGAAGTTACAAGGTCTAGAGATGTTTGATCTTAACAGCAACATCAACGAGCTAAAAACTAAGCTCTGTCGGAAAAGGATCCTTGTAGTTCTCGATAACATCACTAAGAAGGACCAAATTGAGTATTTCGGAGCTGGAGATCGAGAATGGTTCCGATATGGGAGTAGAATTTTGATAACTACAAGAGATGAGCAGTTGCTGGAAGATCTCAAAGTAGATAACAAGTACATGATCCCAGGATTGACTCATGAAGAATCGCTCCAACTCTTGAGTCGCCATGCCTTCAGCAAGGACCATCCTAAAGAAGGCTATGAAGAGTTGTCAGAGAGTCTTGTCCACTACACTGGTGGACTTCCAATAGCTCTTGAAAGATTTGGTTCCCTCCTCTCTAAGAAGAGAAAAAAAGAGTGGCATGAGATATTGGAGAAGTTGGTGAGAGACCCTCATCTTGATTCAGTTGGATTACCTTTAGAACCCTCCTCCTCTGTTCTTCCCTTTCAATCCGTAGGGCCATATGGAGGTCATGGTGGGCGTTCTTTTGATGATAAAACATACACTGATGTTAGAAATATAACTGTAGTTGTAACATCAGTGGTTAAGTCCTTCTATATTGAGTATGATCAGAATGGGTATTTGGTCCGCTCGCCAAGACACGGTGGACCTGCAGAAGGCAGAATATGCACGGTGAGTCCATGGTTATGGTATGCTATGGCATATATTTGTAAATATTTATGCCAAGACATGGTGGACCTTTGCCTATATATAAATATCTATGTCTACCTATGCTACTCCCCATCAAAATATAAGGTACTGTTTGGTCATTAGAAAATAGGTCTATATCAAAGGTAAATTGCTTAAAGGATTCAATGGGGTTGGTCGACAATGCTTCATGATCTCCCAAATTCTCGACGTTTGTAAAAACCGAGAGTTTTGTTGGTTTTATATACTTGTCTTGATGTTGGATTTTATCAAAGATTTTGGTTTTGCTATGATGTTCCCAACATAGAGTGTCATGAACTCCATCCGTTTATGCAAAAATCACTAATTGGGGTTTCAAGATGGAGTTAAATGATTGCAATATGAGTTTAGTGAGACTTACAAATTGATTTTCTATCTTGACAGTAGGATTGCAAGTGCTCATGCATTATCCTCTTGAAGTACTTTTTATGTCCTCAAAAGTATCAAATATCCTTAGTTTTGGGAATATTCGTTTCTTGGAGGTGATGAATTTTAGATTTGTGCTGCTGCCTGCAGATAAAACTAGATTATCCAAATGAGTTCTTGACTTCAGTGTCAGGCTACATTAGAGACGATTCCTTTGTCGTCATTCAATCACTTATCTTCCACAGCAATAGGAGAACATATGGTCCATTTGGCTATAGGAGAGGGAAATTTTTCAGTTTCCCACCGGTTGCTGGGAAGATCATCGGATTTTTTGGGAGGTGTGGCAGTTGTCTTCATTCCATTGGAGCATATGTTTTACCGATCTCTCGTGCATATCCCTTTGAAGTTGTAGGCCCATTTGGAAATAGTAATTGTGAAGACCGGTGGGATGACAACAAGCATACAGACGTTATACAAATTGATGTTGTTTCTGGTGCTGCAATTGAGTCTATTACAATTACTTACGAGCTAGGTCGATCATTTGCACATGGTACAAGCGGTGGAGGCACAACGAACAAGGTGCTGATGCTATTCGAGTAATGAATTGTTGATCTTGGTGTTAGATAAAAGCTGCTCTTTTTTTATTTCTGATTCGTGCAGCTCTTGATGGCATGTGCTGAAGACATAATGCGTAGATAGAAATAATTAGTCGCTGATGTTTAAAACATGGCCAAGCTCAACCACCGTAATTATAACTCATCTGGGAAATATAACAGCGGAATGTATAACATAATAAAAATGGAAAATTATTCGATCATGATTTATTTATTTATTTTTGAAAATTCGTTATTTCTGTGCCTGTGAATGTTGCTTTGCGTACTTGAGTTGTTTCCATAATGACTTATTGGAATAATTAACTGTCCCTCTCGGATGTCTTTATTCTAATGATTTTTTTTTTTTTTATGAAACTCAAGTGATGAGTTAATCTCGAAATTACACAATATTACCCATGATATCTCATGTGCAACTCAAATGAGTATTTGCTTTTTGTATGCTTTTTGTATGAGATATACGACATGATAGGCAAAATCATCTTCTTCTTCTTTTTCTGCTTATGAACATTTACCTACTATCTAGAAGTTGGTGTCACGTGCTAGTTACTGTCGTGCATAATGTTTTTGTTTTTCAAGTTGTTGCATTAACTTTTCTTTACCCTCTATATGGTGATTACAGATAAATCTGGACTGGATGACTGAATATCTGACTTCGATTTCAGGGTATATTACAAGTGATTTTGGCTCTACTATCATCCATTCTCTCACATTTCATAGCAATAAAAGAACATATGGACCATTCGGCCCCGAAACCGGAAGGAAGTTTTCATTTCCAGCAACTGGTGGAAAGATTATTGGATTTTATGGGAGTTCTGGTTCCCATCTTCAATCTCTTGGAGCATATTTTGAACCAATCTCTCATCTATATCCGATCAAGTGTAGTGGACCATTTGGAGGCCAAGGTGGACACCCTTGGGACGATGGAAAATATAATGGTGTAAAAAAAATAAAGATACTATTGGAAAATGTTGTCAACTGCATCTCCTTTGAGTACGACGATAATGGTGAATCCATTTGGTCCTCTACCCATGGTCGCAATGGCAACGGAGATATCCATATGGTGAGTTCATTGAATAGTTTCCATTCATATTACCATCGATCCTCTCTCTCTCTCTCTCTCATGCGCACGCGCGTGCACACACACAAGCCGCAAAATCCCAAAATTCTCATTCTAGCCAGTTGACGCCGGAAAACGCTGACATGGCGGTCCACATAGGATGTTAGTTCAAGTAAAGTTTTCCAAGTCGGTGTGCCATGTGAGATGACCTACGATGACTAGACACCATGTCAGCAATTTTAGGCGGTAATGGGCCAAAAGAAGTACGTTGTAATTTCGCACAAAGATTTATAACTACATTGACAAAATTATAAAAGTTTAGAACTGAATTGACATTTGTATAATAGGTGGAGGATTGATTTGATAATTACCCCGAATTTTTATGAAAGCCTTTCATTTGCTTCTCTTCCATGGAAGTTTTATTTTCTTAGAATGATTCCTAATTTTTTGTTCTAATTCTTCTTGTGATGATCAAATCAACCTTTGATAAAGAATGCTCACTTTGGTTATATTTCCATCTCATCAACAAGTTTAGTAACTACTAAAACATCCCTATTGTTCCGATGAAGAGAAGAACCTATGATTATCTTTTTAGGAAATTTCCAAACGAACAATTTCAAAGAAACCTTTCAGTTTCTTATTTACTTGGTTCAACTCTATATGTTCCTCTCTCCTTAGAGTATATTAAATGTGTAGAATCGGCTATAACAGATTTATTCGTAGCTACTTTAGGAGGAATGATTTTATGCAGTGCAGTAAGGTTTTGGTGAAGGTCTTAAGCACCTACCAGCTACCACCGCCCTGTGCCACCATTATATCAAGTATTAGTTTACTAATAAACTTGAATTGTTTTATCAAAGTAAACTATGAGTGATAGGAACCTGTATACATAATGTACAATGATGAAGTATGGGTTGGGGGAAGCATCTTAGAGGGAAACGAAAGCCATCCAAATGCACAAAATGATTGAAAATGTCTTTTGATTATTTAAATTTTCTTCGCTTAGTATTTACATATACATCACATGAAGGTCAATTAGAATGCTTTGTATCAAATGAACGATTTGAAGACCTCCATGAGACAAACCTACTACAATAAGTTCTTTTTAGTGCTAAATGAAGTGAATCAGCAAGGTGCGGCAAAGAACCTAAGGATCTATTATCTTCGATTGTTGGCTCTAAAATCATGATCTAAGAATTGTATCCATCCATACATTAAATTTATAAATTCTTGGGTCTAGGATCAGTTTATAGGTTGTCTGTGGATGCGGTGTTTGCTTAGGCCACTGTGGTCTATCTATCATCTTTGATATAGATCAATGTGACAGCTCAATTCAATAGATACTTGCTAGTTCTGCAGGTTAACCTGGACTACCCTCGTGAGTGTTTGACCTCAGTATCAGGTTATATCAGACAGGATTATCCTGTTATCCAATCGCTCACGTTCGAAAGCAATATAAGAAGGCATGGACCCTTTGGTAAGGAAGAAGGTATGTTCTTCAGCTGGGCACTGACATGCAGCAAGATCATTGGCTTTCATGGAAGGTCTGGTGTCCAGCTTGATGCACTAGGAGTTTACTCTGAACCAATTTCTGATCTTCGTCTCTTGAAATCCATTGGGCCGTTCGGAGGTCAAGGTGGCAGTCCTTGGAATGATGGAGATAGCTCAGGTGTGAGAGAAATAATTGTAAAAGGTGGATCGGCGATTAACTCCATTACTGTTGAGTACGACAAGAATGGGTCTGTTCAGCGCTTTAAACGTGGTGGAAATGGAGGACGTTCAACACTTGAGGTATGGCCTTCAGACATTTACTGTGCAACTTCTGTGTTGTTGCTGAGGTTTGGTTTCAAGTGGTCTGGAGGTCACGTATATGTACATGAGCGTGAAAGTATAGTAAGTAGAGCGTAGAGGTAAAATTAAGATATGAGAGCAGTCGGTCGATTTTGAGTTTACATTGACAAATGATCTGGAATGAGAATCAACCTCTGAGAGAGTCATTTTATGGGCATGATGCAATATCATCACAGAAAAGGGACTTTTCTACTGCCTACAAAAATAACATATCAAAAAGATTTTTTTTTTCTTTATTACTTAAAGTCTAATAACAATTTCTCCTTATTTTAGTAGACTATTCTCAAAGCGTTGCCAAAGCATTCTTGAAGCAATTGATGGATTTGATAATTGCTGCAGACCAAAATAGGTCTTATGCTCTAGATGCGGCGGCAATATCTATCTAGCTTCACGTTGTTTGTCTAACAAAATACAACTCATAAACCGGAGTGTTCTGTTTATGCTTATTTTCAAAATTCTTAAATCTGTTTGTCTGTCTAATTTTGCAGATTAAACTCAATTATCCTCGAGAGTACTTGACTTCGTTTTCTGGTTACTTTGGAGATTCCTCCGGGTTTATCGCCGTTCGCTCCCTCAAATTTCAGAGCAACGAAAGAACTTTTGGGCCAATTGGTGTAGAAGATGGGAAGTACTTTTCTTTTCCATCTACTGGTAAAAAGATCATCGGGTTTCATGGGAGGTGTGGACTCCTTCTCGATGCACTTGGAGCACATTTTGAAACTTGACAGGCTAAGCTCTATGTGTGCCATGCAGTCGATGTTTGAGGGCACATTTAATGTGTATCATCACATAGGTCGGTTTGATGTATCGTTCAAGAATAAAGTGTGTTAAAGGGGTTATATAGAATCATATCTTCATCAGGGCAGTCTCAACATCACCATTACGCTATATCTCATGTTCTATTCTTTGTTATATCTCATAATTTACACGGTACATAGAACAAGATCATGTCAATGATTTGTAAACTAATCATGAAGTTTCACTTTAAATTCAATGGTTACGGTCATTACAATTTAAACAACCATGATAATTTGATCATATTCGTAAACTAACCATGGAATTTAAACAACCTAAGAATATATTATGCAAAGTAAATCATATCCGAGGGTTTTTTGCTACTAGGAAACCGGTGCACCTCTACCTTGCTAGTCATAAATGACCCATTAATGGTTAGAGGAACATATGGTTCCGAATTGTTGTTCTTAATGTCAAATAGATCTTTCGGTCTTCAACTTTATCTTTTCTAGTGAAAGAAATGCATCGCATTGATCAATGGTTCCCCTTTCATCCAATAAATCATTGCACTAAACCCAATCACGGATTTGACAACCCGACGAGTTTATCTCAAGACTCGGAAACAATTTGGGCGGGCTTGAGTAAGCACACTTGCTTTACACCTAGGCCCATCCACCTAGGCCCGATCCACCCTGCCCACGCCTAACCATTTTATGAAAAAAAAAATTAACATTATCATGAGTGAGCCTAGGTAAGGATTTTAAGCTCAATACCCAAATGGGAAAAAATAATTCAAAGACAATGCTATTGCCGGTGATAAAGAAAATCGGGATAATTAAATGATTAAGGACCCAGATTTTGTAAATTAAAAGCACAATAGGAGAGTATGAGGTGGAGATAGTTTGATAAGATGCTCTTATATTAAATGAAGAAAATAAATAGTTTGAACAAACAAGATGGTTCGGTTCCGGTCCAGTTCTTCATCTTTATGGATCTAGTCCGGTTCGATTCCTACCTAGGAACCAGGCTGCATCATATCGATTCCAAAAAATTTGGAACCGAGAACCAGACCAATTTTTAAGATCAGTCTCATCCGGTCCGGTTTTCGGTTCTACCCGGGACTCACGGTCACCACTAACAAAAGTTATTATCATCTTCTTTCCAGAACAAACATTATTAATTAACGTGAAAGCTTCAACTTTCTATAATATAGAGAAACTTGCTCCATTTTTTTTTTTGGTATGAAAAGTTAACGACTACATTTAAGAGTTACTATCTTCAAATAATTTTAGAGTTTCAAAGTTACTACAAACAAGTTTGAACTTATATTTGAAAATCACCAATCAGTCTAGAGGAAATTCATTTGTACGATAACTAATCGATATGGGAAATTTACTTTCTTGCAACTTACTAAGCTATATATAAGTTACTTACCACGTTTAAAAATTGAAAACTAGCTAATGAAACTTTGCTTTTAAGTTCAAAAAGTTACTAAAAGTTTAGTGGATTTTTATAAGCATTTTACAAAGAGAAAAACAGAGGAACAATTGGTAAATTTCTAAGCAATGGATTTTCTTAAAAAGAATATTTGGAACTTAGCATAGCTTATCAACGTGTTAAAGTACCCAAATATAATATGAAATTACCAACTTCTTTGAGTTCATGTTCCAACATTGATAGGATAGTTATAAAAGTACCAATTGTTTCAATAGTTCACTGATATTTAATTTTGAAACTTGCCAATTATCAATGAGTTAAAATGACCAGTTTTTAAATGAAATGTCTCTATTCACGTACAAAAGTTACCATCATCTTCCTTTCTTGTAACAAATATTACTAAAAATTAACATGAAAATTTCACCTTTCTAAACAGACATCGAAACCTGCTCTTTTTCTTTTATACAAAAAGCTTACTACTAAATTAAAGAGTTACTATCTTCCGATAGTTTTAAAGTTGAATTTACTACCAATAAGTTTGAACTTATATTTGAAAATAATCGAACAATGTAGAGGGAATTCAATTCTACAATAGAAAAACTTACTAATTGATAAGGGAAATTTACTTCCTTGCAACTTACTTAACTCTATAAAATTTACTTACCACGTTTAAAAATTAAAAACTAGCTAATGAAATTTTGGTTTTTTAAGTTTTTTAAAAAAGTTACTAAACAAATAGCGGATTTTTTTTATAAGCACCTTTCTAAAAAATAATTTGTGAAATTAGGTTAGATGCCGTCATTGACTATCTAGATGCTCTACCCTGTTCAAGGTTGGGTTTACGTCAGCAAATGTCGACCGATTCGTAGAACTTCTTTCCACCAATCAATGCGCGCAGTTCTGAAGCTTCAAATCCACGTTTGGGATTTCAGACACGTCTCTGTCGCGCAGACCCAAGTTTAAGGTTGTAAGAGAGAATCAGTTGTTGGTCACGGTTTGGTTTGACGATTCAAACCTTATCTTTGAATCGTCCTCGACCGTGTAAGTCTTCTTCAGTTCTTTGGACAAAAGACGAAGTCTCACTCGCCAGCGTGTCCCGGTGGCGAAGCTTTTGATTTTTCGTCCCTTCTCGTTCACCACTTGCGCCTTCTCTCTCTCTCTCTCTCTCTCTCTCTCTCTCTCTCTAATTCATACGCTTCGCCTGCGAGGAAAAGTTTCGCAGAGTTTCGATCGTGCCACTCGCTTCTTGGTATTGCTCTTGCACAAGAAGAGCATTGAATCAATTCTAAGACCATGTTCACTTCCCCTTCTCCTCCACCTCCTCCTCCTCCTCACCGTCCTCCTCCATGGAAATACGATGTGTTCGTGAGTTTCCGAGGCAAGGATTTGAGGAGAAACTTCATATCGCACCTCTTCTCCGCTTTGAGGCAGGCCTCGATCCAATGCTTCAGGTGAAATCTATTCAGACCAAATGAAAAAACAAAAATAGAAATCTATTTATACCACCTAGTTTCTCTCTCTTCCCCTCCGTCCACACAACCTCTGAGCTCGACCTCCGTGCCTCCCCCGTCGTCGCCGGCGCCGCGTCCAGGCCTACACTGTTGGGCGTCCAAATCGAGTCACTCCCTTCGTCGTCTTCGTCTTCCTCCGAACTAGGTCTGGAGGCATGGCCGTGTCCAGATCTGGAGGCATGGCCGCGTCCGAGCCAGATCTGGAGGCACGGCCATGGACGAGCAAGTCCGACGGAGAACTTCTAGATCTGTTGAAGACCCTTGCCGAAGACGAGCACGAAGACTGCGAACTTTTAGATTTGGAGCTTGTCCATGGCCGTGAGCATTGGCGGCGAGGTCCATTCGTCTTCGGCCACCGGCCAGATCTGGTGTCTTCGGCTTCCTCTGTGCGTCTACTTGTCTTCAACTTCGTCTTCCTCTGTTTTTGTCTCTGAGCTCATAGTGTCGTAGAGGCCAGATCTGATCGCAGCAACCAACGACGAGCATGACTCGTGTCTGTGGACGAACCGCCTCGCTGGTCATGGACCGGCAACGTCACTATTCAAATCTGGTCGGCTCCGTCTTCCCGCCATCGCCATAGTTCCAGATCTTGTCGGCCAGAGCAGATTTGCGGCGACGAAGGTGGAGGGTGTAAACTCGCCGCTGGTTGCAACGGCCACGAGACGCGGAGGGCTCGAAAATGGAGGTTGCGGCGGCTTTAGTAGTGGCTCGTGCTAGGGCGGCATGGCGGTGGCTGTCATGGTGGAGGAAGAGAGAGAAATGAAGCTTTTAATTCTTAATTTATTTAATTCCACGTCAGCGTACAAGTGTCAAGCTATCACTGGATATGAGCACAAACTTGCTTGCCATGTCAGCTGATATGTGATGAGAATAAACCACTAATTTTTTTTTTTCTTAATGCTTCAGTGACAACTCGAGAGAAGACATTGGGGAAGAAATCAAATCCAAGCTTTTCCAAGCAATTTGGCATGCGAGAATCGCGCTAATCATGTTCTCCAGGAACTACGCCGACTCGAAGTGGTGCATGAACGAGCTGGTTGAGATTCTGGATTGCAAGAAGAGGTTCGGAAACCGTGGTCACCTAGTTGTTCCCATCTTCCACGATGTGAAAGCCGAAGACATTTCGAGGTTGACGAACGGAAGTGAATTCGCCCAAGGTTTTGAGAGATTGTGTGGAAACGAGAGAGATGATGGGCAGATACAAAAATGGAGGGACGCCCTGAGAGAGACTAAGCATTTTTCAGGGTTCGACTTGAGGAACGATGCCGGAGAGTACGTATCTCTTCTTCATGTTCATTGCATTATCATTTTGTGACTCGATCATCTTGATTTAGTTATGTAGGTTTGATGTGAAATGTGAAATTCAAACTCTTTCACGTTTTGCCATTTTTTGGTTCATGATGGGCTCACACAAACCATTTCTCCTTATGGGTAGTTTCCCCTCAATTTAATCTTGTTATTTTTAGTTCATGAAAAAACGTTTACATCAATTAATTTTCTTGTCATCCAAACACCAAAAAAGTTTCTTCTTTATCCTAATTGGATGATGTTTGCTCATCCTAACCTTATGTAAACCAGGAGAGAATTTCGCTAAGTTGAATTTGTCCCCTTAATTAGCATCAGAATCCAAAATGATTTGTTTTAGTAATTTTTTCACGAGAGATTGGCCAAAGATTGCTATTTATAAATAATTTGTTGGGGTTCTGATAATTTTAGTCTTAATGGTAGAGCAATCCTACTTCATTAGGGCCGGGACTTCTCATTTCTAAAGGCTTTAAAAAGTACAGCTGACCTTCGCGGCCTATATACATTATATTAGAATTAAATGATATTTTACCCATCCACTCGTAAGGGCATTCTCATGCGTTCAATTCAGAATCCAACGGTTGTAGGTTCGATTTTTGCTCGGGGAAATTAGGTTTCAGTGGGGGCCATTGTTGTAGGGTGCTATGCTAATTTTCCTTTAGATAACCAGGCAGTTACGGTTGTGCCCTTGAATTATAAAAAAAAAAATTAAGAGTATCTTAGACTTTTCATATTTTTCTCATTAAAAAAAAAAGAGCTGACCTCTGAAACAATGCATAAAAGAAAAGGGAACAGCGACCTGAAACAGCGTAAGTGCCTCTCCAGAGGGACCATTGAACATCTGCCGCATAGTGTTAAAGAAATGCACCTCCTCTCTTCTCTCTCAAGAATTTTAGATATTTCTAGGTTGCTTAAATATCTAGATATTTTGTATGTAGAGTATAGAAATAATTAGGAAGATATTTTCTCTAGAACTATCTAGAGAAGGATAGAAACATCTATAGAGATATTTTCTCTAGAAATATCTAAGGAGATGTTATCTAAATATTTCTAGGGATACATTATCTAGAAACATCTATGATATTTCTAGGAAGATATTTTTAGGAGGCATCACCACCTTCTTAGGCCTATAAATACCCAAACATCTTCATTTGAGGAAATGAGCTTGGCATCCATTTAAGAGTGTGATTGAGCTTAGCTCCTTTAAATGAGAGTGTGAGTGTGCTTGGCACACAAGCGTGTATACCAGTTCTCCCAATCAATATTGTAAAAAAGAGTGCCTCCATAAATAAAAGAGTGTTTTCTTAGAGTGAGCCTCGTGTGTCTTCCTCAACAAGTGATAGCAGAGATTAGGAGCCAGGGACCATATCAGAGCAAGGCAGTCGAGGACCGTGAGCCCAGGGATTTAGAGCAGGGTACGCGACAATAGCGATCAGGGACCATCGTACGTGAGCAAGCGATCGAGAGCGAAGCATGCCCCAATTCTGCCAGTGTACAAGTCAGGGACTGTGAAGCTAGCTAGTCAGGGACCAAGCTTACTTGGTGTAGTGCTGGGCATTATAACCAAGTCACGATGGTAGATTTTTCAATTTCGGTGAACGGCATTGAGAAGCTCAATAGCTCCAATTATAATAATTGAAGTACCCGCATGAAGTTTTACTTGCTAGGCCAAGACTTGTGGGATATCGTTGGTGGCAACAACACCACACCACCCACGAATGATGGTGAGTTAAGAAAATGGAACATCAAAGCATGTAGGGCTCTTTATGTTCTTGATGTGATTGTTGAAGATGAGTTGTTACAGCACATCAAGAGAGGCATGGGATAACTTGGTGGCGCTTTTCACAAGGACGAACGATGCCAAGTTGCAGAGGTTAAAGAACGAGCTATTGTCGATGTCGCACCAAGATATGACAGTAAATCAATACTTCTCCAAAATTAAATCTATTTGTGAAAAAATTTCAAAATTAGATTCTCAGAATGCCATCTTTGAGACAAGGATGAGAAGAATTATCATTCACGGGTTAAGGCCAGAGTATAACGGTATCGTTACAGCCACCCGTGGATGGGCAAATGAGCCAACTCTGACCAAGTTGGAGAATATATTAGCCAATCAAGAGGCCTTAAATAGACAAATATCTAAGGTCTCGGTTAAGGAAGATGAAAGTGCCCTCTTCAGCAATAAAAGAAGGTGCAAGAGCCAGATGAGAAATGTTGCGGGCATTAAAGATGGCGAACAGAGGAAAAGTTGTGGAAACTGGAAGAGGCAACAAGAATAGAGAAGTGCTCAGCCAGGGGAGCTTGTTGAGATGGCGAAGAGGATGACGATGAAGATGAGAGCAACAAAAGGCGTAGCAAATGGTGTTACATTGCGGTAAGGTAGGACACATTGCTAGAGTATGTTAGTATAGGTGGGAAGAAGGAAATGTCGTGACTTCCTTAAAAAAGGATATTTAAAGCGAAGAAGAATGGGACTTCCAAGCGTCCCTTGCAGTGGAGGAACGAGAAGAGCTCGCAACCACATGTATAATTGAGTTGGATAATTCGACAGATCTTGTCATGTCTCTGAAGAAGAGCAAGCCATTGGAGGACTTGAAGAAGCAAGTAAGAGAATGCATGATAACCATTCTGGAGTAGAATTTCTGTTTCAGAAATACTTCTAGAACATAAATTCATTTGTTAAAAAATTTCACTATTCTATTTCTGAAGCACTTTTTTCATTTCTGGAGCAAAAACTTGTTTGTTAAAATAACTTCTTCTTTTTTACTCCAAAATGCATTTTCTCTTTCAGAATGAGTTTTGAGCCCAAAAAAAGAAGTACATTTTTTTTACTTCTCTTCAAGAATGAGTTTTGGACTTAAACCTTTTACATTTGTACCAATTCAGTCCATTTGGTTAGCCGGCACTCACGTGACGTGGCGCACCAGCAAGCCAAAATAATATTTTTTAAATATTATTTATTATTTTTTCCTTCTTGCTA
>BCNH02000009.1:15363979-15382616 GCA_001662345.2 Metrosideros polymorpha var. glaberrima
AAACATATTGCATTTGTGCCAATTCAGTCATAAACATTTTAATTAACCAATTTAGTCCTAAACTTTTTGCATTTGTGTCAATTGAGTCCATCCGGCCAATTTTGGTCGGAAATCCTTGACATGGACGCGAGACGTCCTACGTAGCACGGCCGAACTTGATGTGGATATTTTTTTAATAATATTTAATAATATTTTGAATATTTTATGACTTTTTTCTTTTTTCTTTTCCTTCCTTAATTTTTTTTGGGCCTAAGGGCTGGCAAGGGTATCTGGCATTGGGCAAGGGCCGTGACGCCCTTGCTGTGGCCGGCGAGGGCGAGGGCGATGGCAAGGGCTGCGACGCCCTCACCAAATCTGGGCCAGGGGAGGGTCGGCCGGCAACCCTTGCCAGCCCTCAACCCCCAAAAAAAAAAGTGAAGAAAGGCAAAGAAAAAAGAAAAATTCATAAAAAAATTCAAATATTATTAGAAAATTTTCAAGTCAACGATTTCTGGCTAAAATTGGTCTGATGGGATGAAAGAAAGTTAATGAAGAAAAAAGAACAGAAAATTAACTACATAGACGCACCCAGAATATTATTGTACATACATCTAAACATTTCTTTAAATTAATGCATTACAGACAAACAAGAAACTAGAAACAGATTATGACCCACAATAGTAAACAGTAGATTAGAACCAAAAATAAAATCGAGGATATGGAAAAACATCAGAACTAAAGTTCGAACTGAACTTAGATATTACAACCGGAAGAGGAGATGGTGAACTACTACCGGGGAAAAAATTATTGGAAGAAATAAAAAAAATTAATTTTGCGGTGTTTGGATATTACTTAGGCACAAGAGCCAGGTACCCAAGCACGGCATTGAAGCCTCAGACCCAGGCTCGATCTCGATGAACTCGGGCAAAGGTGTCAGTGTCTTGGGTGTGAGAGCCGAGTGCCCCGGTACGGCCTCCAAAACCCGCCACGGGCATTAGGGTCTTGGGCCCGACCTGGAGAGACCAATGCCCAAACTTTGTGGACCCGAGCCCAGCCTCGGCGGAACCAGGCACAGGTTCTAGTGACTTGGGTGCGAAAGCTGGATATGTAAGCATCACCCTTGGGACATAGGCACAAGCACCAGTGTCCTAAGTCTGGGCGCCCTTCACTTGGGCGCGGGAACCGGGCACCTAGGCATGGCCGTTGAGACACTAATACGGGCACCTATGTCTTGGGCCCAAACTCAAGAGACCGGGACTCAACCTCTGTGGACCCAAGCACGGGTGTCGGGATTCTTATGCCCATGGGGCGAGGTCTCTAGTCCAAGCAGGCAAGCACTAATGTCTAATAGTACTTTGGACAATGAATTTTGATATTTCAAAAAGGAAATCATTATCTTGAATTTAATCACTGGTTTTTGTTGACTAGAAAAGATTTTGTGTTGACTCATTTTCGTACTAGATCCAAACACCAAAAAATGAGAAAAATATTTTTAGACAAAATTTTTGTGAAACAAACAGTCTTAATCCATCACATGGAAAATTGAAAATAAATCAAATCTACACCTAATAATCTTGTATACGTACTCATAAAGAGGGAATGAAAGATTGGGCTTATTAGACTTAGGTGCATTTGTTTCATGGAATAATTTTGTCAAACGAAATGATTACCCGAAATTCATTTTTCAAGGAAAGTTATTGATTTGCCCTGGTGGAGAACATGAAATGAGAGGAGAAAATATTAAGTACAAAAGTTGTGCCAAATCAGCAATAAAATACTCCATTCGTCGATCGACATGTTTCCGGTGGGCCCACATTTCAAATTTTTCAGAAATCCCTTTCTCACTTGACATTCTCTCTTCCATAAACACTCCTAGGGGTGAGCATGGTTCCCGGGTAAAATCGGGGAACCGGACCGCGGTTCTAGGTTCTAATATGAGAGAGTCTGATTCCCGATTCCATTTTTTAGGAACCGCCGGAACCGGAACCGGAAACCGAGAACCGGTTAGGAACCTGATACTAAAAAGAAACCTATGTGTTTGCTTATGATAGGTGATAGCCAGAACTCTTCTTTGGTAGCAATTGTTTTGTTGATCCCGATGCATTGAAAGCATATGCTGATTCTGAAGGAATCAAGGTGAATTTTTCAATTTTTTGTTTGGTTTTAACTAATGGAATTCAAAGTGTTTGCAATTGTGAAGTTGGTACTTCTTGCTTAGTCTGTTTGCTTGATAGTGTTTTAAGATGATTAATTGATTTTCTGAATTTGCTCTACTACCAAGTTGATAGCATTTTGTACTGAAACCTATTCTCATTTCCTTTGTATTTTGCTTTCATTGCCAATAGGTACCGCATCCTTGTGATCCATAATGAGAGTTTTCCTGGTGAAGTTCAGGAGGTTTTAGTGTGGACCAAAGATGGAGTAAAATTTAGGGCAAGGTGTTGCGTAATAGCCACTTGGCGAATGTAGCGCAAAAATGGAACATATTTTAGGTTTTATAATTTAGACATATCCATGCACTGAAGTTCTATAATTTAGGTTTTATGTTACGTGTTTTGAACTTTTTCTTATTTATTTTATCTTACGTTTTCATATTTAATGGATTGTTGCTACGACAAATGGGGAATTTTCATTTTTGTAGTTGCGTTTACTTTCATTTTTTGCTTAACTAAAAATGAAAAAAAAAACTTGTAAGAACCTGGAACCTGGAACCTGAAACTTGTGACAGGTAGGTTCTAGGTTCCAAGTTCTGACGGATAGGTTCCAGGTTCCACAAAACGAGAAACCTATAGGGACGGGTAGGTTCCAGGTGGAACCTGTAAGGAACCTGGAACCGATCACCCCTAAACACTCCTATCTTTTCTCTCTCCTCTATTACTCTATTCTACGTCTTAGCGAGCTCAATGTGCCGGCAACTAACCAGTGAGCATGTTAAACTTGACCTCGAGCTGGGTCATACTTGAGAGGGTGCCAAGGCTGGTAGGGATTGAGCCCTCGAGCGCGTTACTATCCAAGTAGAGCTCCTCGAGGTTAGAGAGGGAGGAGACTAAGTCGGGGATCGGACCGGAGAGCAAGTTGCGGGATAGGGCGAAACGGCTTAGCCATGTTAGGTTGGAGAGAGAGCTGGGGATGGGTCCAGTGAAGAAGTTGCCCGAGAGGTCGAGGGTCTGGAGGTTAGGGAGGTCCGAGGAGATGGAGGCGAGGGCCCTAAGTAGCCGGCCTAGTGGAGGGCCAGTTCGGTGAGTAGGCTTGCAAGTCGTCGATGGCGTCCCAGTGGAAGTCGCAGGTGAACTTGTCGCTGAAGAGGGCGTCACAGAGGAGAGAGATGGAGAAGTGAGGAACAGAGGAGAGAGAGAAGGAGGGGGGAGTTTATGGAAGAGAGAAGGCGAGTGAGAACTTCTTGAAAATCTGAAATATGGGCCCATCACACACGTGTTGATCAACGAACGGAGTGTTTTATTGCTTATTTGGCATAACTGTTATACCCAATGTTTTCTCAAATGAGAGGGAAGTAATTTTCCGGTGTTTGGATTTTACTTCCGATTTTTTTTTCTTTAAGTATAGATTATGTAATGCTATCAAACTATAAACTGAAATATGAAGCTATGATTCACAATAGTTGATGTAGATAAAAATTGAGTTAATAACAAAAGGTCGACCAATTTCAAATAGAATACTTTTAAAAGCAAATATGGAAGAAAAGAAGTTGTAAAGTCCAGTAATTATAAGCACAGACCAACATGAAAACATTCAAGCTCCTCATTATTTTTTGGGAAAAAACCACCACATCGTAACACATCTATCCCAAATTTTTTTTGTGACACAAAAAGCCCCAAATTTGTATTTGTGTAACACATTTACCCCAAACTTTTTTTTTGTGACACATGAACCACAAACTTATACTTGTGTAATAAATTTACCCATAAATTATTCTTTTGTGATACCAAAAACTCCAAACTTATAGGCATGTAACACATTTACTCCAAAATTTGAGGTAAATGTGTCACACGGATACAAGTTTAGGATTTTTGGTATCACAAGAAAAAGTTTGGAGTAAATATGTTACGCTGGTACAAGTTTGGGATAAATGTGTCATATGAGTACAAATTTAGGATTTTTTGTGTAAAAAAAAAAAGGTTGGGATAAATATGTTATATTGAGTATAATTTAGAATTTTTATTGGTTTTTTCCCTTATTTTTCTCCGATTTTGATACCAGTGTTGGAAAGAAGGGAAGTGGTAAGTATAATCTACGTTGATATTTTGACAAATACATTATGTGCTCTCCTCTTCAACCCCATGAAGGAGAAATATTTTTCTCCATTTTGAATCCGTTTGTTTTGCTAAAAATATTTTTAGGAAAACATTTTCCTGAATTTTTGGCATTTGGATTGTTTAGGAAAATGTGTCGACAAAAAAGGTATTTCTATCAAAGTTTAAATTCAGGAAAATGATTTCCTCAATAAAAAATCGAAAATCATTTTCCAAAAAATGATAAGTAACGGCACTTGGAGAAAAAATTTTGCGCTCGGGCACGAGAACCTCAATGCTCATTCTCGAGCCCTTGCCAACGAGGCCGAGTCCTCGGCACCAAGGCCCAGGTCCATCGAGGCGGGCCTAGGACTTCGGTGCCCTAGCCCGAGTCCATCTAGGCTACACCCGGATCCATCGAGGCCGGGCATGGGACACTAGTGCCTATGCCCCGGATGCCAAGCCTGATAACAACAAGGCCAAGCCCGGGTCCTCAGCGCTCGTGTCCGAGTCCATGGAGTCCAAAATTTAACAAAAATTGAAATTTTTAATGTGTTTATTTTATTTTATTTTATTTTCTTGCTTTTTCTTTTTCCATCTTCCTCTGCCGATCATCGGGCCTTGACGCTGGCCGGCAAGGGCCGACCTCAAGCGAGGCTCCACCTCGCTAGATCTGGCAAGATCGAGCTAGCCTCAGGCGAGGCTCTACCTTGCCGAGATTTGGCAAGGTTGGCCCTCGCCAGTCCTCATATGTGGCCTGTTGCCAGCCGTCGTCAAGGCCTAGGGACCGGCAGAGGAAGAAAGAAAAAGAAAAAGAAAGAAAAGATAAAGTAAAAAATAGAAAATTAGATTTTTTAAAAAAGAATTACAAAAAAAAATATCAATATCAGCACCAGTCGTGCCACATAGGATAACTGACGTTTATGTAAGCAATTTCCAACCAAATGAGATTTTCCTTATCAAATGATGAATAAAATTTTTCAGTTCATTTTCAGGTTTAAGCCAAATATCGAAAAATATTGTCATTTTCTTAGAAAGTAACTTTCTAGAAACATTTTCCAGAAATGTCACATTTTTCGTGAAACAAACGGAGTCGTTTAAGTGCAAGTATTTTCTTTACTAAAAATGCTTTTTAATTGATTATCATTTTGAACGTTCCAAACATCGAGGAGTCTAGAAAATGTTTTCACATAGATTCTTTCTAATGACACAATCCTAACTTCAAACTGTCATCAAATGTAACCGTCTACGGATGTACATACGCGCAAATGTGACACTGAGTTTGACTTACTCAACCAGTTCTCGAGCTAATAAATCGATTAATCTTCTAACATGTAATCATTCATAGGTTATCCTCACCCACTAATCAAATACTTTTGAAACAGCTATACCATATTATTCATGGGTCATCCTCCCAACAACAAACGACGAAGACCAACAACACTATTCAAACATATTCTCAAAGCTCTACCAGCTGTTACAAACCCTTTAAATTACTCGCCTTAAAGGCAGCAAAAACTCATAATTTTGCTGAATTAACATCAGATTTATTTTTTTTTTGTGTCGAAGAATTATCATCAGATTAAAGACTCAAATTTGTTGCTATTGCACACGCAGATGCGAGATTGACCCAAAAAAATCTGTTGATGAACTGTGTGAGTGAGACATGGAAAGAAGGGGGTCAAATTATAAACTCTATGAGCCCAGAAAATCAAGTGTACTTCATTCTCTGTCTACGGTTTCTTTTTCTTCTCTCGGACAACGAACGTGAGCAAAAAGCTACGAACTTTATTGGAAAACACGACCATAGAGTTTCATTAGCGAAAGATTTAAATATTTGGGAATTTACGACTATCAATCCCGAGTTCGCAAAAAGGGAAAAGTTCCATAAAGGAGACAAGTTGTGAAGCTATAGGACCTGTAGAAAGTCACCTTCTGAGACGGCACTCTGTATCTCAGCACACTTGCCCACAACGGTCGGGTCAGTGTCGTCTTCCTCTTGCTCGATGAGGTGGCTGTTGTATCCATTTCCGCTGTGGTTTGGGAACAAGTCTGGCTCAAGCCTCACGCGCGACATGAGGAGCCACTGCACAAGGGAGAACACGATCCCGCTGACGGTGCAGACGCAGATCGCGAGAGCTGAGAGCAATGCCATTCTCGCCGGGACTCTAAACTATGTCGCTGGAATCGCTGGACTCAACGGCTATATCAAAGTGAGGGAGAGAGAGAGAGAGAGAGAGAGAGAGAGACGCAGAGAGGAGTGAAGTGGGGAGTGTGCTCATCTATATGAGAAGTGGTGAGAGTTTCATGAACTAGAAGGTCCTGGTTATGTGCTTCTCATGCTAGAGTAAAAGATCTAGGCCTTTTGATGCCGTCCGTCGGGTTTACAAGCCATGGACAGTCTTAGTACGGTTGCATTATATTGCATTTTTATTTAAATAAGTGAAAACCCAAAAGATAATCGTATTAACTTAAGTCTTGCGTTTGAGAAATAAACGCTAGGGTTTAGACTGCAGTGCTCAAGTATGTCATCTCTACCCTAATCTTGTAATTTATCTAATGCTTTGTTTTATGAGTGTTAAATAATAATTACACACCCGCATAATCACTTCACTTGTTAGGACTTTAGTTTAAAAGTAATCCAAAGCCTCTTGTCAAACATTTTTCATAAAATGAAACACTATCGAAAGGGAATTAGATTTAATTTAGTATAATCAAGTCCCCGGACACATTAATCTCTGATTCGTAGAAATAAAACATTTTCTCCCTATGTTTTATTTAGGTTCTAATCAACCTAACATAAATGATTAGTGGTGACTCTAAGTCAATAAACTTGCATGTTAATCTTTTAAACCTAAGTCACAATTTGAGAAGGCTCGAGCTAGGTTAGTTAATTCTATTTAATTAACTTAGTAATCCATTAACTTAGGTTTGACAAATTTAGGTCGTGACAAGTAACACTTCACCTTACTCTTGTTTTGGCCTGATCTAGACTTCGAACGCCCTTTACAACTATTGCATCTATTCCGATGATTCGACCTTCCCCTAAGAACTAAGCCATCAGCTTTATCACAACTACCACTCGCATTCAACTTTGTACGCATCTCCACGAAATTCAATGAGGTCTTCACATTCTCAAGAGTTATGGATTCCCTTTTATACAGCATAAAGTTCACAAAATTTTCATACGAACTCGGCATTGAGCATAACACAATTAGAGCTTGGTCTTCATCATCTAACTTCAAATCTAGATTTTTCATATCCATTACTATTTTATTAAATTCATCTAGATGTTCTTGGATAGGAATACTTTCTTACATCTTTAGCGTGTAAAGACGCTGCTTAAAAAATAATCTCGTCATAAGAGATTTTTTCATGTAGAGACTTTTGAGCTTCATCCACAATCCCGAAGCCGAATCTTCATCGGCGAACTCATGAAGCACCTTGTCTGATAACGATAATTGGATGGTGCTATGCGCTCTCTCTTCCATCTCCTCATTCTCAACCGTAGTCATGTTGTTGGGATACTTCCTGTTCAAAGCTCTAACCGAACCTTCTCGACACAACAACACCTTCATCTTGATCCTCCATAGCCTGAAATTGTTATGGCCATCAAAGGGTGCCACTTCGAACTTGATGGATGCCATCTCAAACAGAAGACCGAAATTTCTTCTCTCTGATACCAATTTGTTGCGGAACAGCACCAAGAGATGCATAAATTGAAACACAAATAGCAAAGGATTTGCAAATACAATTGTATGAGACGCAAGATATACATGGAAACCCAAGTCAGGAAAAACCATGGATAAAGAAGGGTTTCACTATCTTCAATAACAATTACAAAATCAAAAAGATCAAAAAATCACTTGGTAAGCAAGAAGATAAAAATAATAATAATAATAAAGAAGGCGGCGAATGTGGAGGCTAGGGTAACAACACATCCCTTTTATAGTCTCCTTCTAAAAACCCTAAAACAAAAGGTGCATCGTCCAAAATGCCCTTGTTACCAATTTTAAGTCAAAACTCAAAAAAAAGACTCTACCTCCTAATTGGCTTTCTAAACCTTCCCAACCACTTTGGGACCTTCTCTCTCTTGAATCTTGTTATCCTTATTCTTCGGAAATGACCACTTGAATAAAAGAAAGTTTCAGTTTTCGACCCCAAAAAAAAAAAGTGCACATGATACTTGTTCTTGTTGCCTTCGGTTAATTTTGTCAGTTACAGCCTCTTAAAACAAGAAGTTACGGATTTTGTTTCCCCTTTTGCTGCTACATTATAATTGCTTCAGATTTGAGTTTGCCGTCCCGGTCTTCTCTGTTGCAGTATCATTTTTAGTTTTTTGCAAATGTTAATTGACTAAAAAAATTGCCAAAAAAAATCCTAAACCTATTGCACTTTTGTTAATTCAGTTATAAACCTTTTGAATTTGTCAATTGAGTTCTAAACCTTTTATATTTGTGCCAATACCGACGCTGACATAGACAATTTTTCATAATATTTTTCGAATTTTTTAATTTTTTCTCTTTCCTTTTGCTTTTCTTCCTCCTTGTGGCCGGCGAGGGTCGCCGGAGCTCGCCGGCCACTGGGCCAGGGCCGCGAAACTCTCGCCCGACCTCGCTTAGGTCTAGGCGAGGCCACCTTGATCATAGGTGAAGGCGGCCTCGTCTGCGGTTGGCGAGGCCATTGCTGCCTTCGCCAATGGACAGCGAGACCCAAGAGAGGCGGCCTCACCTGCTATGGCACCTCATGATGGTCTGGGTTCGTGAGGCGCAGCCATGGGCGAGACCAGTGGCCTTGCCAACCGCAGGTGAGGCCGCCTTCGCCCGCAGCCGCCCCTAGACCTAAGCAAGGCCAACTGAGGGCCGCGAAGCCCTTGTTGCCAAAGAGGGCTTTGCTGCCCTGGCCCGGTGGCCGGCGAGCTTTGGCGACAAGAAAGAGAAATAAAAATTCAAAAAATGTTGGTATTAAAAATTGTCAACGTCAGTCGGTCAAATGGACTGAATTGACACAATAGAAAATGTTTAGGATTCAATTGACAAACTTGAAAGGTTTATGACTAAATTGACAAAAATGCAATAGGTTTAGAAATTTTTTGGACAATTTACTGCATATGGTTTAATTGCAACTTAGAGTTGACTCGTACGACAAAGTTGTCTCAATGGTAAAAGCTCGTGCACAAGATTGGACCGCTTTGGGCGCGGAAATGTTCTCGTGCCTTGTTAGTCTAACTTGGTTAACTGGTGGGGTTCTCTTTGTTGAGATTTTTACAATGCTACGGAGAAGAGCTTGTGCCTTGAACTTGATTACCCCGGAGAGTATTTAATTTCGTATTCTGGTTACGTAAGATGATTTCGGATCTGTTGTTATTCGCTCCCTCACATTTCAGAGCAACAAAAGAACTTACGGAACATTCGGTTTTGAGAAAGGTAAGTACTTTTCATTTCCTTCAACCGGTGGAAAGATCGTCGGATTTCATGGTAGATCTGAAACCATCTCGATTCGCTTGGCGCGATTTTAGGACACTATTATTGAGAGCTGACCATTTGCGCGCGCTTGTGCGTGTCGTGCATACAAGTGTGCGTGCTTTCAAGTGTACATCCTTTATCATTCTTGGAACATGCCAGCATATGTAATTGGTCATTATCAAATCAATTGACATTCTTCTCCCTATTGCCCCATAATTTTGGAGAAGTAGATGTCGAATGTAGAGAACCCTTGGTTTGGTTTGTGATATCTTCAAGCCCCAGATAATTCAATTCCTGTTCTTGAACGCCACCTTATCTACACCTGGTATTTAGTCTTTTTCTTATATATCAAATTCTACGCTTAGAGTAACTTATGCTAAGAATTGAAAAAAAGTTGGGTGTGAATAAGTGCAGATAAGGAGTAGCTATGTTCATCTACAAGGCTGTGGATCTGGACCTGGCCGTTGACTCTCACGTGGGCCCTAAATTAAAGATTCACTTAATCAACCATTGAGATAGATCAAGTCCAATGAATCTAGATCCGGGAAAATTTTCCGAGATCCCGGAAGGAAAACGTGACTTGTCTGCGTTATTATCTCTCTGGTTGGACATGCACATTAGTCTAATGTTTTTTTTTTTGTACTCAGATTCCTTAACCATTAATTGCCTCTATATTTGAAATTCACTCACGTTTTCTGCTTAATGCCAGTATGGTATTAAACATTCAATAAAGATTTGAGAATCTCGCACTGTATCCCAGGACCATTAGCTTCGTAATTAGTTGTAGTCCATAAAGAGTCTCGGTCAGCCGCATTTAAATTCTACTAAAAAAAATAGAACGAAAAAGAACAATTAGAAAGAAACATTAAAAAAAAAAAAAAAAAGGCGTCGAAATGACCACCAGACCCGGATGATGCGCTCTTGGAAGTCAACGGTGAACTGTCAACATCGTACTGCAGCTCTAGTTTCAGTGCTGTCAGTTTACGTGCAAATATTTTATATTTAGGTTCTGCATGCTACGAAGTTGAACGTAGAATCTTCGGAGAGAAAGTGATTCTGCCCCTGTCATTCAATCTGTTTTCTTATACAGACGTTAATGGGAACCGATGTCAAATAAATCCAAGTTGCAGATTCCAGATTTCCTAAAACCAATCATGAACAAGTCTCTAATTAAGTTAACTGCCTTTTTTGGTGAAAAAATTTCATCCCACCAATCATTTTTTTCCCCTGGTAAATTATTGTACGAGGAGACATGCACGTTCGAGAAGAAGAAGACATGGGTTTCCTCTTAATGTCATTTCAACCAAATACACATCCGGCCTCTCAATCAAAGTTTCTACACCACATATCAACAACACAAAAGCCATGTCGTCTTCTTCCTCTTATCAATGGGGACACGACGTGTTCGTGAGTTTCAGAGGCAAGGACCTGAGGAAGACTTTCATAGCGCACCTCTTCAACAGGCTGGGTTTGGCAGGGATTAACTGCTTCAGAGACAATCACAGAGAGGACACTGGGGAGGAGATCAAGTCCAAGCTCTCGAGAGCGATCTGCCACGCCAGGTTCGCCTTTGTGGTGTTTTCCGAGAACTATGCCGACTCCAAGTGGTGCCTAAACGAGCTGGTCGAGATCCTCGAGTGCAAAAGACAGCTCATGAACCCTGGCCGCGTGGTTGTTCCCATCTTCCATGGCGTGGAGACGGCCGAGGTGTCGAATTTGACGAGCAGAAGCAAATTCGCGCGAGGTTTCGAGAGGCTGTGTAGTCAAGAAAAAGACCGGGTGCAGGCACAAAAATGGAGGGAAGCCCTAAAAGAGGCTAAGTTGCTTTCGGGTTATGATTTGAAGAACGACGCCAACGGGTAAGTACCTGCAATTTGCACATTCCTAACGAATCCTCAAATCCGAAAAGACCAATCTGTACTCTTAAACTCATCCAAACCTTAAAATGTTCTCCCCTTCTCACTCTATCTCACCCCTGCTCTCTCTCTCTCTCTCTCTCTCTCTCTCTCTCTCTCTCTCTCTGCCATGGGTACCCACCATCGACCTGACTAACCCGCGCCGTCACCAACCCCTGCTGAGCCTTCTGTGCATCTCTCTGTCTCACTATGCTCTAGCGTCTCCCTATTCTCGGCCATGGTCTGCATCGAGCTCGAGTTAGATGTGTGCACTCAGATCTGAGTCCAACTCAACATATTTGAGTCGAGCTCGATGCCAGCGAAGCTCAACGAGTCTGTGTGGTGGGCGTCAGCAAAGCTGGGAGGGGTGGGGTTGAGCAATGGTGGGTGGATGGGTTAGGGTTCGGGCAAATGAGTTTTCATTGTGGGTGAATTTGAAATGATCGGAGGAGGAAAATTGAAAGGAAAATGACAAATTCATAAATAGGATCCGATGTTAGATATATTTGAGATGCTAATAGTAGGTTTGCAAAACTCAAGATGAAAAATAGTATGAGATTGAAATGTAAGCATGCTATTTGCTATTTTCCCCGTAAAATGTTAAGAAAGCCAAAGCAAAAGGCCGTATTAAAAATGCCCCAAGTTTATAGTGTGTGGTGTTGAGAATTGGGGAACAAAAATGAAAACTATAAAGTGAGACAAATGCAAACATGATCCTAAGTTTGAATTAGTTCAATCCAAAAAATGTATTATAGGGTCAACTATTTTTCTCCCGCTAGAAGTTCCTTTTTAGAAAAATGGGGAAAAGTATTGACGGGGAATTCTGTTGACTTAATGTTTACTGTTTTTATGGCCTTAGTCATAAATGTGATGTTTCTTCGTATGCATGGTACAACACAACACAAGACGAGCGAGAAAAACCATAATAAACAAACAAGACGCACCTCCTCTGCCGCATGATGCGGTTAGAGTCGAAACTAGAGCTTAGTTAATCACCATTTCTGGGTTACACATACATGCCAATGCCTCTAACGATTTAGTCAAGCTCGATTTCTTCTATTCATATTTCATATACCCACATATATATTTGAACAATGGTTGTCGTATATTGTCTCTTGGAGTATATGTTATTTTCTCATATAAATTGCTCATATAATTTTTGTACCACCATTTAACATCAGGAATGAGTCGAACCTCGTTGAAATAATAGTCAAGTACCTTGCCGAGAAGATTTTTCCAAGACGGCCTATCTCCTTTGAGAAAAAGGCAATTGGAGTAGATCATTTGGCAGACCATGTAATTTCCTTGCTAAAAAAAGTTCCAGAGGCGGACGTGCGGATGATAGGCATATGTGGTACGGAAGGAATAGGTAAGACAACAGTGGCCAGAGCTGCTTTTGATAGAATTCGGGGCGAATTCCAGTGTTTTGTCTTTCTCGAAAACATTGGAGAAACCGAATCTCGAATCAGGAGATCGGAGCCATCTTATCACGCTGCAGCGTGAGTTACTCGGAAATCTCAGGAAGGGGACAGGACAGACGATAGGGGACAATATTGAAGTCAACGCCCGTGAGATAAAGAGCAGCATGAATAGTAAAAGGATACTTCTTGTTCTAGATAATGTTACTGACGAAGAACAAATAAAGTATTTCGGCGCCAAAAAGCAAGAATCGTTTCACCGCGGGAGTAGAATTTTGATCACGACAAGAGATCGTAATTTGCTGAAAGAACTCAATGTAGATGACAAGTACATTGTCAAAGGATTGAGTCCAGACGAAGCGCTTCAACTCTTTTGTCACCATGCCTTCAAGAGAGAAGAGCCCAAACAAGCTTATGAGGAGTTGTATAGAAGTCTTATTCGTTATGCAGGAGGTCATCCGTCAGCCATTGAAAGTTTTGGTACCCACCTTAATGCCAAGTCAGAAGATCAATGGCACAAAATATTGGACAAGTTGGTGAGAAGCCCTTATCTTGATTTCGTTACTGGAGTTAATGCTTCACACTCTCTCCCAGTGCATTTCGTTGAGCCATATGGAGGCCAAGATGGCGATGCTTATAATGATGGACCGTACACTGGTGTAAGGCAAATTACTATCCTCGCATCACACATGGCACTGAAGGACGCAAACCCTATGAGGTAAGTCATAAGTATTCTTCTTCTTCTTCTTTTATTATTTTGGATTGTATAGATGAGTTGCGCTTGTTTAAGCTATCGGGAAACAGATGAGGCCTAAAGGAGTTGAAAGAAAATCAGAAGAAATCGAACATCACAAAACCAAGAAATCTGAACATATTAATCATCCTGAGAGCTATGTTATTTCCATATGTTCAATCTCATCCCTTTGAGTTTTTGTCTTGTTTGTTGGGTATGGAATCGTCGTGGTGGCAATACAACAAAATTATGATAGACAATTCGAAACACACTTATATCGAAATGCAGCACAAGTATAACAATCAAATAAAATAATTGTCTCACACAACTATTATAATCTGTTATCTCACACCACACACAAAACACTCAAAGCAAACTTAGCTTATACAAAGACAAACTCTCAACTCTCTTATTTCTCTCCCTCACAGACAACTACAAGCAGCTCTCTCTTTCTTTCATGAAGCCACCACTCTCTCTCTTATTCATAAACTCGCTCTCTCTCTCTCTCTCTCTTCTCAAGCCCTCTATTTAAAGCTGAAATTTCCCTGCTCCAGCTATGACTTTCTGCACTTGAAAACAATTGCATCCTTCATTCTTGAATTGGGTCTTGGCCAAAGACAGCCCACCACAAGTTACGTTTTTATTTATTTATTTATTATTTTCTTGTCCTCTAGCATTTCTTGAGGCATTGACTATTCAATGTTGCTTTGCTCACCTCTTCTCGAATTTTTTTTTTTTTTACGGCAGATTAAGCTCGATCATCCAAGTGAGTACTTAACTTCCATCTCGGGCTCAACCGGAGAAATTTCCGGAAGCACCATTCTTCAGTCATTGACAATCCATTGTAAGAGTTTTTCTAATATGTGGGCTACATTAATTGATATTGTAATTTACCTATTTATGGGATTGGTCTAATAAAGTTAGATATAAATATTCTTAATTAGTCTAATATGGGACTGGCTTGTGTGTGCCGAGTTGAGCCCGGCCCTTAATGAGAGGGTCTAGCTGAAAACTCTATAAATAGTGCTCAAGTCCCTCCTCTAACCCTAATGCACATATATCCTCACATAAAGAACACATACAGTTATCTGACGTGAGAGGCAGTCTCAGTGAGCCAGTGATCAAGAGGGTTATAGAGGAGAAGAACTTGAGATGGATCGTCGCTATTCCGCATCAAGATCGACGGGTTCCTAATCAGGTGTATTAATTCATTTTCCTTAATTATTGTGTTCTAGATTCTTGCTAAGGAGATCTTGGGTGTCGTTTTTCAACTGTTTACATGTGGTATCAGAGCATCCATAGATTAGAAATCGAACCTTCGTATTTGCCCTATTTTTAGAATTTTTCTCACGAAAAATATTATTTTTATCACATATTCGGAATATACGCATCGAGACAAGAAGAATCGTGGGCGGTACGTCCCCATCGAACGCCGCACGCGCCCCCACGCGTGGCCGGAGCTCCCGGCCAGCTTCGAGCACGCGCGGCCACGCGCAGGGGTAGCTGGCGCGTGTACCGCACGCGCGCTGACGCCAGCACTAACGTCAGCCCCAGATCCGCGACTCGTTGACCCAATTCGACCCGTTGACTCGAGACCCCGACCCGTTGACCCGACCCGACCCGACCCGTTGAATCGACTTGCCGACCATCTGATCGGACCGGCCGAATCGGGTTTACGGTCGGGCCGGGGAGCCGGCCGAACCGGGCCGGTCAGACCGGAATTAGGCTGGATTGGACCGCGGGGCGTGCGATGCACGTGGGCGCGTGGGACTCACGCGCCGCGCCTTGAGGAAGCGCGTGAGGGCGTGTGGAAGGTCCGATTGGAGCGTGGTTGGCGGCGTTGGACTCATGATGAGATTCTCTACAATGTGGTATGTGTATTTTTCATGTTTGAGGTTTTTATGAATGAGAAAATACGTAAATAATGCTATGTATGGTGTATTTTCATGGTATTTTTGCGTATTTTTCTGTATTTCTCTATGGTTTTGGAAGTGCAGGTACAAACTCACATGTATATGATCACATACAGAATATGTAGAGTGTGATTCATTGATGCATGTATATGGTTTAACATGTATTGATGCATCGAACAATGTAATTAGCATGACATGTGATTTTAGTGATTAATAGCCCCTATTTTCAAGTCTAAAATTGCATGTAAATGTGAGATATAAAGTTTATATCCCTGGTATGAACGAGTTTTAAGGACTCAATTGGGTTGTGACTGCCAAAGTGGCACGCTTGATTGGGTTTGAGAAATATCGGTCTCATATTGTGGTGGGATGTCTCCTGTTCTAATGCGTGATCATACTTCTAAAGGAGGTGATTGTGTTTTGGTTCATTGAGGGTTTCATGCGCAGCATGCGTGAGGAGTGACTGGTCCTAGTGATTCATACATCCAAAGGTGTAAATTCACAAAGATTGGAACATATTCTCATGGCCGCTGTCATGAATGAAGTATACAACTGCATGTCATGTTTTCTGCCCAAAGGTGATTATATGATGATGTATGTGACTCTCAAGATGTATACTCACATTATGCTAATTATATACATTGTTTGTTTGTTTTAGTCACTTTATTTGTGAATAGCAACTCTATTATGATTAAGGTTTTTTATTGATTTAAATTTTAAATATGGATAGATGATTTTCTGTTTAAAACTAAACTGGTAAATGTTCATATTGCTCTACTAAGGATAAGATGATAGTTTTTATTATCAATAATACAGATTCCGAGAAAGCACATTGTGCAACTTCGGAAAAGAGCAATTGGGTTTGCTTTTCATCTATTAAGTAATCCATACAGGTCCATTTGAAAAGTGGTTTGTCAGCTGACTGCACTGCTAAACATATTAAGGTAGGCTTGGAGATTTGAAACTATGTCTTGTTTAATGCTGAGTTGGTTACATCTGCAAGGACTCTTCAACATAAGGTATGTTGTATTTGGTAATATTAAGGTTTACGTCCTAAGGCTGGTAAGGCATTTTTTTCCCTATATGCCTCTAATTCCAATAACAAAAGTGGGTATAACATCCAAAATCATACTCATAAAGGAACTCATTAAATCACTGGTCATTCTGACAATTTTGGATCCTAAGAAAGCATCCTTTAATAGGATGGTGACCACTGCTTCTTTTGTAAGAGGAAAAGTCACATAAAGAAAGACTGCAATGAATTTAAAACTTGATTATACAAGCATAAGCATACAGGTAATGATTCTTTGGCATTGGTTTATGAATCCAATCTATCAGAAGCCACATCCAGTTCTTAGTGGTTAGATAATGGTGCAACTAATAATGTTGCATTTACCATAAAGGGATTCATAAATCATAGAACGCCAAATAAGGATGAATCAAAGCTCATCATAGGAAACAACAATAAAGCTGACGTTAAGTTCGTGGGAGATGTCATTTTAATTCTATATTTTGGTTTTAATTTGATGTTAAGAAACACATTTTATGTATAGTCTTTAGACAGAACTTAATTTCCGTATCATGTTCGGACATGTGTGGCTGTTTTTTTTTTAAATAATAAAAAATAATAATAATGTTTCTAAATCTTTTAATTCAAAATAGGTTGGGTGCTGTAATATGTCCAATGGATTGTACAGATTGTGTTTAACTCCCAATGATATATACGTCGCTTATACGGTTGAAAAAGTTGTTTCCAAAAGATCTTTACCTTATGAACGGTCTTATGTATTGTGGCATAAATGTTCTTAGTCACATCTCTAGTGAAAGAGTGGAAAGGCTGATAAAGGCTGACATCCTACGTACTCTTAAAAGTAACCTAGAGAGACACGTAGACTGTTGTAGAAGTAATATAACTAAGATAAAGAAGAAATCTGCAGTCCGAAATCTTGACCTGTTGAAGGTTATTCACACCAATATAAGTGGACCCTATACGGCAATAATGTGATAAAATATTTTTTTTCTACCCGTTATAACGATTTTTTATTAACAACTATTTTATCACATTTATTGATAACTATTCCCGTTATGGTTACCTGTACTTGATTAAAGAAAAGTCTGAATCTCTTGACATGTTCAAGATTTTTTTTTCCAGACTGACGTCGAGATGCAGTTGGGAAAAATTATAAAAGTTGTCAGATTTGACTGTAGTGGTAAGTATTATGGCAGTTATGGCAATGCTGGATAGCTTAAGGGCTGTTTGCCAAATACTTGAATGATTTTGGCATAGTAGTTTAATTTACTATGGTTGAAATTCCTAAACAAAATGGTGTGGCCGAAAGGCGCAATCGCATCTTTATGGATATAATGAGGAGTATGATTTATAGGACTGATTTACTTGATTTTCTGTGGGGGTCAAGCTTTGAAAATTACGTTTTATATTCTAAATCACGTTTCTACCAAAGCTATTCCACTGTTTTTATTTTTTATTTTTTCTATTATGGACTGGACATAAACCTAGCATATATTACATAAAGTTTTGAAGATGTCCTGCAGAATTGAGGTTATATGATCCAACATTAAATAAGTTGGACTACGGAACCACTCGGTGTTACTTCATATCTTACACAAATCATTTAAATGGGTATTGGTTTTATAACCCCATTAGAGGCATAATAATTGTGAAAACACATACAGTAAAGTTTCTGGAGTTTGATGTGTCCGAAAAGGGTAGATGCTCACAGACTATTGAAGATAATAGTATGGTGGGGACCACTGTATTGTTTTCTCTGCTTATGTAGACGATTGTGGAGTCTTCCACGCCTCAAACTAAATCTGTTGAGGATCAGGAGCCTGTTGTTGAGACAGTTCCTGATGAAGTTCCTCAAGTTTCTCAGGTGAAATATGAGGTTAAAGTAGCTTTGCTATGGATTTCTATTAGACAGAGACGATCAATTATACCACCATACTATATAGTCTATCTGGGA
>BCNH02000009.1:15388409-15407321 GCA_001662345.2 Metrosideros polymorpha var. glaberrima
GAAATATAACAAATATTATTGTTTTAGTAGCTTCTCATCAGATATTAAACTTATAGCTACGGATAAGAAATCCGTAGCTATAAGTCCAATTTATAGATAGTTGAAGCAAACAAAATTTAATAAATGTCAATTTATAACTAAGTTGTTACTACATCATTATTGTTATCATTGATTATCCACTGAGAAAAAATAAATCCTAGGTTATTATTTATTATCAACTATTTAGTTTAGATATAACATGCAATAATTATATTATATGAATGATAATAATAGTTATCTTAACGAATTGATAGAATTTTAAAAATATTATTACTTTCAGCTTATTAGCTTACAAAATATAATTTTTTATGACAATTTAATTATTATTAATACAACTAATTAGAATACAAAATTGTGTTCTTATTATTATTAGACATAAGAATATTAGAAATATCTGTAAATTGTAGTAATTTTGCATTTATGGTTTTTGAATAATGTGATAATAGAAGAACTTAGACTTAATCCATTCCTAACTTTTTTTTTGGTCGAAATCCATTCCTAACTTATTCTCCATGCAACTGTAGCAAATCAAACAAGCAGATAGTCTTGGACCGGTTATTCCATTAGACCATAAAACCCATGCTTTGCGATGTAATTGGTTTACGTATATTTTCACCATTTTAATTTTAATGGATGTATAATATGCAAATTCAATAAAGATAAAGAATATCTTTTCACAAACTTACAGCGAAATTATAGTGATTGAAACATATTCAATACGTGATAGTATGATTTTTACAAAATGATAGTTGTAAAACCATGATGTTGCAGGAATATAAGAATCTTATGAAGAGTAACTATAAGAAATCATTCAATTATTTTTTGGATAAGTGCACTAGAATTCCTAAAACTTGTCACAAAAGTGCAATAGAAGTCCTAAAACTTGTCACAAAAGTGCAATTGAGTCATAAAACTTACAAAAAGTGCAATCAAGTCCTAAAACTTGTTGAATTAATACAATCGAGTTCTTTCGTTAACTCGATCCAATTTAGTTAATAGGAAAATGCTAACGTGACTTTTTTAAATATTTTTTCTCTCCTACGTGACAATGACATGGCTAAAATATGAAACATAAGGCTAAAACGATGTCATTTTGATCAAAATATGATTTTAGATATAAATTTTATTTAAATTATATTAACAATAAGCCAAACAAAAACCAAAAAAAAGGAGAAAACTCAGGCAAGGCAATCTTTGGCGCCGCTGCCAGGCCCCGGCCATCACTTCACCATCACTGGCCCTTCCCGGCGATTATTCGTAAGATTCTAATATGCCCGCAAAATCATGGTTTTACACCTATCATTTTATTAAAATCGTACTATCACAAGGGCTGCAAGCCCTCGCCAGCATCTTCCTCATCTTTTTTTTGTATTTTTTTTAAATTTGCTTATTTTTTAATTTTATTTAAATAAAATTAATATTAAAAATCAGATTTGGACCAAAACAACATCGCTTTGGTTTTATGATTCATGCTTTAGCCACGCCATCGCCACGTAGGAAAGAGAAAATATTTTTTTTAAAAAGCCACGTCAACATTTTCCGTTACTCAAATTGGACGGAGTTAATGAAAGAATTCAATTGCACTAATTTAACTAGTTTTAGGATTTGATTATACTTTTTGTAAGTTTTAGTATTCAAGTGTACTTTCATGATAAGTTTTGGGACGTCCATTCCTTATCCCATTATTTTGTAGTACAAAAAAGAAACTGCAGCTTTATGCTTTATTGTCAATCACCTTCTTCTTATAAAAACAAAATAATTTATCAACCTCTTTGTCTAATAAATTATCGATTAACCAAATAAAGCAAATACAAATCTCCAACTAATAAACATAATATGAAAGTAAAATTGAAAAGAAGAAAATCACAAGTTGGAACTCCATCACTAAAAGCTCATTGTAGATGTAAGTGCGATTGTCATCAGCCTTTTGTTGACCAATTTTTTTCCCTAATACATTAGAGCCCAATCAAATAATGAAAATGAAAACCTCTCACTAACCAACGAAAAAAAAAAAAATTCAAAGTCGGGTAACTAAAAGAGAGAAAAGAATACAAACAATTAAATATCTAAAAATGCTTAATTGTCTATAGCTCATGCATGTATGTATATATAAGATTAGTTTCTACATAGTAATATATGAAATCTAGGGTTTGCATAATTTTTGGAATATTTGAAATCTGGATCAAATGTGAAAAGAGTGGAAAGATCCAAATCTGAAACATAGGGAGTCTATATATACTGAAAAAATCAAAGAGTGAAAAAAGAAATCCATGAAATATTTGACACGTGTTACTTTAAGGAAATCCTATATGTAATTAACCGCATTAATATTACATTGAGGAAAATAGTAAAAAACTTCAAAGTAATTATTTAGTAGGAAGAGGTATAGGAAATGTAGAATTTTCTAATAATAACTAATTTGCAACATTAAAACTCATCAAAACTATTTGTTCTCTAACAAAACTCATGGAATCGAGAAGCACATGTCCTAAATTGAAGTAAAACGAGTGCAAAATGTTAGAAAGCACCCCTTGTAAGGAGAACAACCAATCTCTTACAAATCACGGTCCTATATGTCAACCTTAGCAACAAGCCAGCAACTCTTAGAAAAGACATAGTTATTATATATTTACATAGATAAAGATTTTGCAAACCAAGCTAGGTAGATATCCCATTCCTATTCGTGCTCTATTCTATTCTCATGAAATAATTGCTCCATTCCCATCTCATTCAATTTTGCAATTCTATAGCCATGCAAAAGAATGCTTGGACCAAATTTGAACCAAATGTGTAATTTTCTCTTGGCACCTTTAAAAAATGAATTCTCAATCCCAAGCCAAATTTTTTAAAAAAATCTGCTAATCTTCTTTTTCTTTTCTTTTTTTCTTTTTAAATTTTTCTGCCAAAAATCTGCTCATTTTCTTTTCTTCACTAGAATTAAAAGAAAAAAGGGTTTAAAAGGAAAAAAGAAAAAAGAGGAAGGATAGGTTCGGGTTCGACCCAGAAATCGAAGCTGACCAGGGAGCAGGCGATTGATGGTTATAAGGTAATAAACCCCCGAACTAAAACCACAATTCCTGCAAATTCCCATTCAATCTTTCACGCAGTGATCGCATGCGGTGACTCGTATGGCTTCGTCGGAGATCGAAGTCACCGAGTCCTCCGGAGCGGCGAACACCCAAACCCCTCCCAACGAACCGGCCGCCGTCGATGTGTTCTCTGCCTCTGCGTACGGCGATTTGGAGAAATTGAGGAAGTTCGTGGAGCAAGAAGGAGCCTCGCTCTCCAGTCCCGATGCTAATGGGTACTACCCTCTCCAGTGGGCTGCTCTCAACAACTTCGCCGACGTCGTTCAGTACATCATCGAGGTATTGCTTTTCGTCGCTCCCTTCTTCTTCCTCCGCCTGCGCGAAAGATTTTGCGCGCCGATTGTGCGTTTCTCGCAACATAGTCCTGAATCTGGGTGTGTAAGTTGCCGCTAGAAGCAGTTGCTTCCTACTTGTTTCTGCCTTAACGTATTAATTGTTGATGTTCTTTATGTATGTCGGTGTTGGATGATGAATTGTTTCTAATATGGCCATTGAAGAATGGGGGTAATGTGAATGCGACTGACAACGTGAAGCAGACTGCACTCCATTGGGCCTCTGTTCGTGGATCCGTTGCGGTTGCGGATGTGCTTTTGCAAAATGGAGCTTGGGTAGAGGCAGCTGATACAAATGGGTATCGGGTACTTATTCATTCTCTCATTTTTCTTTTGAGATATTGTTGTTCTTATTTGTTTACTTACCGTAGTTAGAGGAATTATAGCATTGGCATGAAGTAAATAACGAATTTGATAATTATGGCATTGGTGTGCTAGGTTTCGTCTTGAGTTAAGAAAGGATTTTGAGCTTTTCATGGGTGACTTTCATGCTATACTAATGAACAGTAATGTGTGATGCCGCTAGCTATAGTGGTCATTTCAATTTTTATGAAACTTCTTCTGCCAAAGATCATGGAATTTCATCTTCTGAATTCGTGATTTATTCTGTTTAACTATATGTTCTCCATTTGTTCATTTAGAAGGGTTGTTCCTTTCTATACTTCCTCTAGTGTTAATTTTTTCTTTAATGACCATTCTTCATTTGCTAGCCTCTCCACTGCAGGCAGTTCATGTTGCTGCCCAATATGGCCAGACGGCCTTCTTAAATCACATTGTTGCAAGGTATCACGCTGATTATGATGCACCAGATAACGATGGAAGAAGTCCTCTTCATTGGTATGTTAAAATTGCTCTGGATGTTAAGACGCATGAACGTCATGAAACTGCTTTCTGGAATATAAGTGGACAAAGTTGGATGCACTCATTTCTTGACTTTAAAACTCCACTTTTATCAATGATGAGCTTATCTAATACCGTAAAAATTCCTTTGATGGAAAGGATCATAGTTATGCTCATCATTTTACATTGAAGGAGTAAGTTATTTGCTTACCCTGCGATGCATGGTTGATGTAGTTGAGCATTGTCAAATGTGATGTCTTATGTACATTCATAGAAATATAATGTATTAGTTTCTCTCTACTCTCTCTACAATCTCTTTTGCTTGTGAATTTCTTAAACCTGGTTTTATGGCCTATTACGATTTGAATGGTTAGGAGGTGTGGAGTTCTCTGTCAATAGTAATTTGTCTCTGGAATTCATCTTGATCTTTTTTCCTTTCTTTCTTATATATTTAACATCCTGATGTTGTACAAATCATGGTGGAAGATTGAGAAAGCTGTATGAGGTGGGCATAGTTTGATAAGATGCTATAGATGGTTCAAGTTCAAGTTACTTGTTGTAATGAGGGATGATTGGGAAGGATTTAGTTTAAAATGATGTGAAAGACAGTTCCCATTTCATGTCATATTACTTTAACCTGCAGCTCTCTTTTCTGATCACTTCTGATAGTAATTAATTTTTATGCCCTGCTCGATGTTTTGTTATATCTCTATCCGTGATAGAATTTGGGAATTCAACATCTTCTGATTTAACTATCCTGTGATTAACTGGAGATTTTCTTACAATGGCACAAAAAAAAAAAATACATAATCATCATCATCATCATTGTTGTTGTTGTTGCTATCGTCATCGTCATCATCATCATTATTATTGTCATCTCGAAGTTAAGTAGAAACTTTCTTTTAATGATAACAGCATATTCATCCTTCTTTTTGTCCCACATTGTACTTTATGAATGGTCAGTGGATGCTTGTTCTTTTGCTTTGATCAGGGCTGCATACAAAGGATATGCCGACACAATCAGATTACTTCTTTTTAGAGATGCATCCCAGGGGAGACAAGATAAAGAAGGTGTAGTGAGCATATGCATGGCAATCACTTCCAGATGTCAGAACTTCTATATGTTACCTATTTACTCTTAGAAGCGGTTTCTTGTGGGGACTTTTAGTTGTTCTAGCAGCGACAGGTCCAGAAAATGCTGCATTTTGGATTGTCTTTTCTCATGATGCACCTGGTTTCAAACATGAAGTTTGCAGATGAGCCTGAATGGACCATAGTGTTGGTAGTTGTGATACATGGTTTGTGATGCATGATGAATTGTCTAGGCAATGGTATTTTCGGCTGATTGAGTCATTTCTAAATAATAATGAGATGAAAATATATTAGCTGAAACCTTGGGAATCCCCATACATACTATTAACTGGATAGATAAGTTTCTCTCTGTTGTGAATGGTGAAGGAAAAACAATAAGCTATGGTGCTGCAGCTCGGAGAACTTAATAAAGGTTTAGCAGCTGGTTTTCTCAAAATATGACTTTGTGGACCAACTTGACCTTGTTTAACAGCTGGTCTTTACAAATTGTTGGGCAATATATGTTACTTTGGTTTTCTTTTCCATTTTATGAACTATTGCATGCAATGTATATGAACTTGTTGAGATTTCTTAGTTGCTATCTTACTTCTGTTTTGTTGGTCCTCATGATGAGATGGTTATTCAGTTGCTCAGATCCATGTATAAAACCCATGAGCACTTCTGTTGGATAACCTCTTGTAAGATGTTGTGATTTTGGCACCCTGTATTAGGTTTTGCATTTTATTCGATCAAAGCAAGTTTTTAATGCTAAAAACGGGAGCAGTCACTTTTTCTAATGCGGTACTTTTCTTGTATTGTATGTTGTTAGGTTGTACCCCGTTGCACTGGGCCGCATTAAGAGGAAATGTTGAGGCATGCACAGTGCTTGTCCATGCAGGCACAAAGCAGGAGTTAAAGGTTAAAGATAATGCAGGAGTTACTCCAGCCCAACTTGCTTCAAATAAAGGTCACCGGGCTGTCGCTTATATCCTTGTATGTATCTTCCTCACATCTTTGTGGCTAACTGTGAAGGAAATAACATCTAGCCACTGTTGCTAATATGGGCTTCACTTATGCAATATTAAATTATTTGATTTTGTATCTTTGATCTCTGTTGATCTAGAATCCACGCAATGGTAGTCCCTGAGACTTGCTTGGTGGAATAGTATACTTCTCCAAAAAAGCGTATTCTTTTGGTTACCACCGCTCATGCAATTACTCATCACGTTTGTTTTCATTCATTCAGTCCAATGCGGAGCGGGCAATGAGCGATCGTTGGACTGACAAAATTCGGAGTGGGAAGATTGGTGATAGTGGTTATGCTCCCATTTTGTTGTGCATTATAATCATTTGTACTATACTCTTCATCAACTCAGTTTTTGCCGGTAAAAAGCTAATCTAATAATTTACTTTTTGAAGATAATTATGCCCTTGTTTGCTTGTTATAAATCAATCCCTTGTTCATGACCAGCACCTGATCTCCCAAAGGTGACTGCGTCTGTTGGCCTTTGGGCATGGACAGCTATCTCACTGGCAGTTGGTTCACTGATAATGTTCTTCAGGTGTTGGAGGTAACTCCTTTTCAATGCCACACTTGATTTGATGTTTGAGCTGTCTTACACTTGTAAATCTTTTGTTTACATATCTAAAGTGAACTTTGGTAGGAATTGGCACCTGTCTCTTGTTAATCTTTATTTGCTGGAGAGTTCTGCCCACCTCAACATGAGATTACTAAGTGCTTTTGCTGTTAGCTTCCTTGACTACCTGTTTTTTCCTCTCTCCTTAATAGCAAGTGTATGATTTCTATGAAATAGAGCGAGCACCCACATGAGAAAAAACTTTTCTTCTGTGTGAAAGGTGTAGATGCTTTGCAGCTTTTGTTTGTGTTCTGAATAAGAACATAATTTTAGATTCTGGTTTTCCATTTAAGTATCTTTTGACTATGGACAGCGGTTCATGGAGTCAATCTTCTTTGGTAAGACGGAATTGGACATTTTCCTGCATTACATAACTTACTCCCTTTTGATTTGATGATTGAAAGTATAAAACTCAAAAGAACAGTGTAGAGTTTACTTTATCGTGGATAGGCTGTGTGCATAATGCCTGCAGTGAAATATTTTGAGTTTCACAATTGCCTTTGGAATGTTTATGTGGGTGTCAGCTTTTAATTGCTTATTTCCTGTGGATGCAGTAAAGACCCAGGCTATATAAAGACACCAAGGGAGCTGGGCAATCATCAGGATGCTGAGGTACAGAATGTCTCTACAATAATGATTACTGATGTAATTGTACTAATTTATCCTGAGCTTTGCAAAAGTGACTGTATATATGACAGTAATTTTTGGACGAAATGGTTGCATGGATTGAAACAGACAGCTAGGAAGGAAAAAGGCATTAAAGCCAAACATCTCAACTTATATCCTAGCTTTCCTCAAACGATTCTAACTAGGATATCCTTATGTCACACAATAATGAGTGCAGTTGGTGACCTGTAAAGCACTCTTCTTAATAATGAAGCCGGGTGTCCCGGTTGAGATTATGAGGAAAGTCTGTGGCCCTGACATGTGAAAGGTCCAAAGATTTTGATGCAGGACTTTTTCTTGGCCAACATATTATGTACTTTGGATTTTTTCTATGGAGGAACTACCTTTGTCAGTGTCTTACAGTAATTTTTCATTTTGCAGGATCCTTTGCTGAATATTGATGTTAACAACTCCTCTCTATGGACTGGAAAATGGTCTCAGCTTTGCCCAACTTGCAAGGTTTGCTTGATATGCCTTTGGGTTATTCCCTCGTTACTCATGAATACAGATCATGAGCACGAATTTGTTCATGTGCATTCAACTTATTGTCATGGTTTTCCATTCAGATTGTTCGACCTGTCCGCTCAAAACACTGTCCTTCATGTAAGCACTGCATTGAACAGTTTGATCATCATTGCCCTTGGATATCTAACTGTGTTGGGAAGGTAAGAAGTTGCTTTCTTGCTGGTTAGACCGAGAAAAGAAGCGTAGAAAATTTTGCCATCAGTTTGTTCATGGCTTCCTCTCACTATGTTGACATGAGAAAGTCAAACAATAAATCTGATAATGCTGTTTTATTTCGAGACCCTTCTGTATTTTCACGGGATCTTTGTCCATGGTTGTTTCTTTGAGGCCTGAGCTTTTAATTGTTAGTGTTGAGTATCATCTGAGTTCTGCTGCTTGTTTTCTTCTTCTTTCTCCAAGAAATTACCATGTTTTAGCTCTCTCTTGCATAATGTTTCTGCACCTCATTAAAAGTTGTTTGTTATTCTTTAAAGATATCTCTTATTACTCTTTGTTTCACAACTGAAATTCACTTGCCTATTGCAGAAGAATAAATGGGATTTCTTTGTTTTGATTTGTATGGCCACATCGACATCATTTCTTGGCGCTGCCGTTGCAGTTCAAAGTATGTTCCACCCTTTGTCTCCCAATTTTTTCTTACGTGGCGATCCAGATTCATTGTTGACTCATGAAAGTAAACTTTTGGCAGGGATATGGACCGCCACAGCCGCATTTCCAATGGGCAAGTCATGGATTCATTATGTCATGGTTCAACATCCTGGAATTGCTGTATTTTTGTTTCTTGACAGCATCGTTCTGATTGCTGTTACAACTTTGACAACCGCACAGGCATCTCAGGTACTTGTCTAGATTCAGGCAGTTTGTAACCTATTTCTCATCCATAACAGTTGATTGAACAAGGTCATAATATGGTTTAACTGGAACAGATAGTTCATTTCCTTGACATGGTGTTATTTTGATTTTGGTTGATCTTTGTCCATCTAGCGCATGGTTGATCTATTTGCATTACTTCTCAAGTTAGTTGGTAGAAGATAATGGGACGCCAGACTCTCTTTGAACTAGTTGCACTGTAAAACAGAATCCAACATAATTTGTTGATGCAGATGACGTATGAAATCCTTATCACGATATATATATAAATATATATATACACACACACGATATTATTTAAATCTGTGTGTTTGCATCATTCCTTTTTGCATTATTCTTGAATGATTGTTCTTATAATACCTGCTCATCATACGTATGCTTCTCTTTCCTTTCCTCACTCGAGGAACTTCCTCTGTGCTGTATTCTCTCTGTTTCTTCCTCAAGAATGTAACAAGCGATTTTCCTAACTTTCATCTTTGATGCAGATAGCCCGGAATATCACCACCAATGAGCTAGCCAATGCCATCCGGTACGGGTACCTTCGTGGTCCAGACGGGCGTTTCCATAATCCCTACAACCATGGGTTCCGGAAAAACTGTGCTGATTTTCTTATCCACGGATATACTGATGACAATGAGATTGCATGGCCTTCGTTACCACAAGTTCACAGTTAGCACCATCCGGGGAGGATTTGTCAGTTCATGCGTGATTAGTACAGAGTTCCCTGAGCCCCCTAATCATCTATATCAGCTGATACCCAGATGTGACAACAGTTCTCTACGATTTAGTTTGTGTATCTATTTGAATAGTTGCGGGAAGTTCATTCCATGGTCCATAGCTCATATCCATATACCGTAAAAGGTGTCCCTTCACTAACACCACAGACGTATATAGTTGATCCCCCAGTGGCTGTACATGTGAACACGAATTCGAGTAATTCGGGATGGCAAAGAAGTCACTGGAGTTTTCAGATTGTGCAACTGAATTTGACAATTTCTAGCAGTGTTGTATCCTCTTCAACCGCGTAAGACTATAAGTGGTTTCATGTGTATAATATGACCATGATCTGATTATAGCGGTATCTGTGTAGACCAGAATTCCGTCATGGTCAAATTCTATCCCGATACCATGATTTCGCATCGATCAAAATTCTGATGTCTCATCCTTCTTTGATAAATATCAGAGATAGAAACGGGGCGGCCGATCTCGTTCCAAGTTCACCCCATTATTTATTGTTATTGCCCACATCCGTTGCGGATTTCAGCATAAGATCCCAACCTTGGTTCATCGAATCAGGGTATTCGCCACATGTAAATGACACTGGTGATTATATTTGAAAATTACCATCTTTCTTTCTTCAAAATCTTGTTAACTTGGATCCGTCTCGGGATTACCCGTTCCGCGATTCGACCGGAAGTAATTGAACTGCTCAGCCTTTGATTGGCCGTCGTACGTGCGTACGTGCAAAACCACACTCACTGAAGAAACTATGATCAAGAGGAAGGAACCATGGCGTGTACTTTTGAGCCCGTGACAAGGACACCTTCATCCATAATTGGTGGTGGTTGCTTTTTTTCCCCCACCCCCATGTCCTCGAGGATCTTTGACGATGAATAAATTAAAGCATATCGTCCCGATCTCAAAGAAAGCTTGACCATCATATTATTACACAAGCGGGCATGATTGTGGATCAGACAGAATTAAAAGAACGAGAAGCTCTTCAAGCAGCTTCAGTAATTGTCCGTTTCTTGACCCTCCGATCGCTTTCCCAACAGTTTTCTTGGCCCTGGGCAGCAATGGGAAGAAACGAGGATGTTGTTTTTCCGAATGTGGTGGGACCGGGCCACTGCCAACCCAAGGATTTCTTGATTGGTCGTACGGCCATGGGCAGACATCAGGTTCTAGAAAACCCCGAGAGCTGTCTGGGGACACGTCGTTGTCTAATTGGATGGAGGGGAGGTGAAAAAAAGTCAAAAGGAAGCTTTTTGTGATTATGGGGGGTCTGCCTCTGTTCACATGAGCACGAAGTGTTTGATGATTGGCCCGTACGAGACTGGATGCTCCAATTATGTCGTGGGTTGGGTTGGCTGGCTCACTAGGGAGAACTTTCCTCGCTTCTTATTGGCTTTTGAACGCATGTGCGAGGTGGCCTCATGGGTGATCTTGGAGAGACCACGTCATTGTGCGACGTGTTCGTGAAATTTTTAAAGCTTGAACGAGATTTCAACGGCTTCGGTTGGTGGATAAAATCTCCTTAACTTTTGCTGGGGCTGGTGTGGTGATGGTGGTGCTTACAAAAGTCACACTAAGCAACAAAAGTGACTTGTCCATGGAAGTAAGGTTGTCAGCAAAAGCGACCCACTAGTATAGAATATGGGTTTTTCTTCATTAAATTATGAGGAAGCATCGGTGTCAAATGCAGGAGGCGTTTTCACATCAGCAACTCAACCTTATGTGCGGTGTTGGGTAAGAGCTATAAGATTGAATAAGCACAAGGTCTTCTGTAGAGGGGGGAGCGAAAGGGGTAACCTTGATCACCATCTAAGGGTGAGGACTTCTAGTCGTATTCTTAAGAGTTCTGCAACTTAGCTGATTTCTTGATTCTTTAGCCAATTAAGTTCATTACTCTTCTGCTTTCATCCTAGGAATCGTAGCCTCTAATGCTCTTTGCAATCACAATCTCATAAGTTCAATAGCTTGTCCACATTTATATGATTTGGCATGCTTTTCGGGAGACGCATAAGTTTGAATGCAGCATCTTCTCCAATATATATGTCCTCCAGATCGAGTGACACGTTTGCTTAACGATCATAGGATTCTCCAGCTTGCTCTTTCGATCTGAAAGAAGCTTCTTCAATGGAAATAACTACCATGAGAGGACTCCCCAATATGGTAAGTTTTTTATTGATCTTCTCTTATCCAACTATTTTTAATCACGAGGGTCGTCACTTCAAGGTATTGGTAAAATCTGACTAATTGGTCAATCGGGACAAGTTCAACTTAGGTTAGATTTGAGATTAGATGAGATATCAATGTGCGCAACTCCTGGATTTGTGATGACTACAATACAAGTAATATGTATGCAAATAAAATAAATTCCATGTTGATTGCACAGGGGATGGAAGATTCCAGCTTCATCAATCCTTGGCAAATGCATTCATTTGATGAGCTTAACACACTTCCGCTGGCAGTTGCACTGGGTGAACAAATGCAAGGCTTTTTCCCTCAACCTAACATCAATTCCAACGCTTCTGTGGATGCTTCTAACTCCGTGATCAACAGGCCAGTAAAACAGCTCAAAACAAATAGCTGGAATTCATGCAGAGTTGATCCTGTGTCAACTCCTCAATCTTTCGCTCCCTCCAATGTTCTTTCTTTCGTTGCTTCCAACTTCACAAATCAAAGCAGTGTTGTGAAACCTAAAGAGGAGGTAGTCGGTTCTAAGAGCACTGGAAATATCTCTGCTGATATGCTTTTTCCTCAGGGTTCATTTGGGAACCAGAATTATGTACTTAAGGCTTGTCATGGGGGTAAAAGGGTAAGTACAAACAATGGGCTATCTCAGACACAAGATCACATCATGGCAGAGAGAAAACGGCGAGAAAAGCTCAGTCAACGGTTTATCGCCTTATCTGCCCTTGTCCCTGGACTCAAGAAGGTCGGAATTTTTTTTTTCTTGGAATGTTTTTTCCTTGACATAATCCAATATTAGTGGAATTTTTTCTGAGCAATACACATTAAAATTAATGGAGCAGTTGGACAGTTGGTGTTTTGGTTGCTGCATGTTTTGCTTGTCCTCCTTCTTCAATGATATCATCTCATGTTTACCCTGCTTTTCCCTGTCATTAACAGATGGACAAGGCTTCTGTTCTTGGCGATGCAATTAAATACTTGAAGCAACTCCAAGAAAGAGTCAAGATACTTGAGGAGCAGACTCGAAAGAGGAGCATGGAGTCAGTAGTCTTTGTGAAAAAATCTCAGGTATTTGACGATGGCATGAATTCTTCTACAGATGAGAATTTCTCTAGTGGCCCTTTTGATGAGCTGCTACCGGAAGTTGAAGCAAGAATTTGCGACAACAATGTCCTCATAAAAGTTCACTGTGAGAAAAGTAAGGGAGTTCTGGAAAAGATACTTGATGAAGTTGAGAAACTCCATTTGACCATCGTTAATAGCAGTTTCATGACTTTTGGGACAGCTGCTGTTGATATAACCATTGTTGCTGAGGTAGCTATTCTCCTTCCATTAGCTTTCAGTCTTATATTTAATACTATCAGATTACACGGGACTTCGTTATGGGAAATGAGTGTCTATTGGGGAAGAATATTCTGCAGTTATCTTAAGTGGATCAAATTAATCCGATATTCCTTCTTTAGACTATCAATTAGGCAAGTTACAAATGTAGTTACAGCTCATGAGTCTTGTGAGTTTAATCATACTGCAAAGTAATCCTTCATCTCCTGTAACTATTGCAGATGGATCCTGAATTCTGCATGCCTGTGAAGGATCTCATGAGAAATCTGCACACGGCTTTTAAGTTGTTCATGTGACGGAAAAATAACTCCTTGTTTCTGTTCATATACGGAATAACAGCCATTTCTGTTCACTTCTGCGTTTGGGAGCTTTGAGGACAAGGAAGAATCCATTCAAACAATCTCGATATCGTCTATATTAATCTGTTTACAAGGCCTATGATGCTCTGTGCTCCAAGACCATTTACCATCAAAGTTTTGTTTGCCGTGAGATTCATTTTGCAGGAGGGTTCCTCCATCTGATTTTTGCATGGTCAACCTGTTGATCATGTTTATGGCCGTCCTGTTCAAGATTGTTCTTCTCATGGCTCTTTGAGGTTCTTTAGTGGGAGGTTGATAGATCAACGGAACCATTGTTTATCTCTCCTTTCAATCTGAAGAGACTGGTTTTTTAGGAGTGGAGCTTGTGGCCTTTGTTTCTGTACTTGGTTCCGTCAGTGTTTTAGAGGCATTTTAAAATGTTGATGAGCCTCTTTTCCTTGTAATAGTTTATTTCAAGGTAGTAAAAATAAATCAGTTGCCTTGTTATATTTCCATGCTATTGTCTGGTCTACTGAATATGAGAGTCTTGCCAACAGTTGTCCAGTCAGTTCTACTACCATGCTTTGCAACTTCCTGAAGGTCCCTTAATTATGGTGTAAATTGAAAGGAAAATTGACAAACTTAGAAGGTTTTGTAGTATATAATTCCTACAATTCGGTACGAGGAGAAACTCCGGCTTTATCGTATCAAAGTGACAGCAAAAGATTTGGATCCATACGGAATCCACTGGGATGTCTAATCGCTTTAGCTTAGAACGCTAAAGAGGATTTACAGTATAACTTTCTGCAGTTACTTATGACACTAATGCTGTGTTAACTCTGTAGTCAATCTTAGTTCAGCATGGAGGTTGATGTCAATTAGGTGGAGTGTAGGATTATAGCCAGTGCTTCCCTTGATTAGTTTAGTGATTTGGTAGATGAATTGACTTAGAGAAATTGACAGCTGCAACACAATACAATAGAGTCTGATCCCAGAATATTGGAGTTCAGCTCTGCAGAAGCCAATCAAACCACGAACTAACACAAAAAATTATTGCAAATCATCTGTCATTAGAGCTGTCCCCAGCAAAGATGGTGGATCTTGATATGATTGTGAACCTCTCACCCTCATCGATTAATTAATGCTGCTGCCTTCTTCATGGACTGCACAACTCCTTAGACTAATCAGACCCAACATAAACTTCGAAAATTACAGATCATTCGCTTCATTAGAGCACCATTTAACGCTTGAAGATTGTCTCAGCTTCTTTTGCTGTCGATGTGGCATTATAAGATTGGCCGCGGCCGCGCTATAAAGTCTTCTCCAAGTTGCTTGCTTTCAACTTCATGCCGCCAGAGTTTTAAGAGTCAAAGGTCCAGCTTAATTGCTCTCGCAATCGTTGACAAAAAATATCAAGAACTCCACTGATTCTTCTCCAAATGCCCGAATGATTTCTGGCTACAGAGGTGTCGTTTCTTGACCGATGAATCCGAGCTTGCGATTTGCGGCGAAGTGGTGAGTACTATCATTAGGCATCGGAAATAACTGATGAAATAAGGCCCCGAATTAGTCAGCTTCCTTAATTGTGGATTAAAGAAAACAAATGAATCTTATAATTGTGAATGTTTAAATATAATTTAATGAGAAAGGTGTCAAATAGGGGTGTCGTGGTGTAGTTGGTTATCACGTCAGTCTAACACACTGAAGGTCTCCGGTTCGAGCCCGGGCGACGCCACTCTTTTTTCCCTTCTTCTTTTTGGTCGAGACGGCGTCGCTTCCCCCTCATGCCGTCTGATGTAGAAGAGTGGGCCCCTCCGGCCGGTTCAGCGGCGAAAGTTGCGGGCCCATCAGAGCCCAAAGCCACAAAACGTCCGGAAATCGCGGCCACGTCGCCGCCACGCCAACCTCGTCAGCCGACCAATCACAGGCGCTGTGTCGCATCACTTCCTCTTCTCTCATTGGGTGCGCCCGCTCCACGTCATCGCCTTCCGCGTCATCCTCCGCCGCGCGTCCAGAACCAGAACCATCTCCATTCTCCTGTCAAAACCGGAAAACTGTCCGTTGGGATCAAAATCAGAGCTACAAAACCATCCCTCCCCTCTTCTTCCTAAATCCCTAATTCCAATCCGATTCTGAGATCACCGGCGAAAGAAAAACTCTCTCTTTCTCTCTCTCCGTCAGCTTGATTCCGTCGCCTTGCTCGCGCTCTTGTTCCGATGGCTTTCAAAGCGATTCAGCTTTGCCCCCTGTTTCTGGTGCTCTCGACGATTCAGTCGTTCTCGACGGCCCTGATCACAACGCCCGGCGTTCAATCCGCCTACCCCAAGGCCATATCCGTGAGTGCTGGCTTGCCCGACTCTCTTTTTCTGTGTTTCTCCAGCGGATTTTTGGCGGGGTTCGGATGATGAGGCCTTTATTTCTGGGATTTTTGTTTGATTTCACGAAATTGGTGTTTTCTTGATTGATAGATTGGTCTAAGGTTTTAGCTTGGTCGAGGTCGAGGTCGAGAAAGTTATTCTCGTAGGTCGAATTATTGATTGCGGAATCGATTTGGAAGATTGGGAGTTGGGTGGAATGATTTCTGATCGTAGCATTCTGTCGTGCGATTTGAAGGAGGGCATTGTTGTAGGAGGGACTCGCGGGATTGGGTCTTTGTTGAAATATGGTGGAATTTCGTGATTGGATTGGATAATGTTGACGTGATGTGTGTGGCCTTGTAGGATTTGAAGGAAGCAATTGTTAAGGGGCTGGGGTTCCAAGCAGATGATTTCAAGGTGTCGGGATTCGATGTCGGGGACGCACTCGTGGGGCACGCCGTGGCCTATGAGTTCGACGTGGAGATTGACGACAAGGTGCTTCCATTGAAGCTCTTGGAGGACGTGAACAGGTGGGAGTATGTGGATTTGCCCATATTGCGGGTTGAGGATGCAGTCGGAGCTAGTGAAGAGAACGCGTTGATCGAGAAGAGGAAGTTGGACAGTGCCCTGCCTGTGCTGGCTCCATTTCAGCTGGCCGGGCCAATGGAACTGTGGATTCAGGATGCAAAAGACATGCGGATCTCGTTGCCAGTAAGTGATTATCTGTTAATATTCATGCTTTGCAATGCCGCATCTTTTCAATAGGTCTTAGTAAGATTAATTTGGTGAATAAACATGGCTGATGGATGTGGAAGGTTGCTGATTTGGCAATTGATAGCGTGATTTAGAGAGTTATCTGTGACGGTATACTGCATAGTTCTTTTGCGATGTTTTAATTGTGTGGCACTGAAAAATGAAATGATTGAGCTGTTGAGATATTCGTTGGTGGAGAAGTGTTATGAACATGCAATAACAATACCCTTTCTTTCAAAAAGAGATACACAAATTGAACTCTTGAGTTGAATACTGATCATTTAGACCCTTTACGAGCTTATCTTTTATTGACATAATGCATTGCAGCAGAGCACTGTTTGTCTGTTATTTTCGAGAATGGAGCTAAGATGGATGATCGTCATTGTATACGACAACTGAAAATCAATCTGTTACCAATTATCATTTTTGCCCTATTGCTCTATGCAGCATGATGTGGATGCTGGTGTCCTGAAGAAAGTAATCTTGGCAGACGGTGCCGTGGTCACTGTCAAGGGCGCCAGATCAGTGAGCCTTCGTCGACCTGTAGAGCTGCCGCTTCCTTTAAATAGGACCGGCGATGGGTTTGCCTCTGGTCTTCTTGCTCTTGCTGAACGGCTCCGTCAAGCATCCCGTGCGCAAGGTGAACCACTCCTTTCCCTCCGCGTAGTTGGCCCGACCTCACTTGCCTCACCATCGTCATCCTCCACCTCTTTGAGCAACCGGCTCAAGCTCAAGCGCCTTGCACCTGGCCTCGTGGAACTGTCCTCGCCATCGAAAAGCAAAGCTATTGAACGCGTCGCTGACATTGAACCTTCAGAAGATGCTATGACCCTGCTAACCCCAAAACATTTCACCACCATGTGGCCAGTTGCCTCAGTCAATGGTTCCAACTCAAATCTTCTAGGCTTCGAGGCGCTGCTCTCTTCTGTTCTGGGTCCTAAGGCTGATGAGGAAGGTTCTTTCAGGCTACTGAAGGCAGATGTATCTGCTCAGACATATGTGAAGATCGGGTTTGGAGTGGAGAGGAAATTGAAGGCAGGCGACAGCGAACTGGAAGGTTTCCCTGCATGGAGGACGAAGCCCGAATCGGTGAGCATGCACTTTGAGGTCTTGGCCAAAGTCGACGGTGAGAAGATTGTGCCGGAGAGGGTGATGCAGGTCAACCCTGTCGTGGTGGAGGACACGGTAGCTCCGAGCGTGCTCACGAACAACATGACCATGTCGACGGCGCCCATCGTCCATCCTCCTTCCAACCCCTTCACATTATAAATTAGTCAGGCCTGAGATATTTTTTTCATCAAGGTGCTTGAAGAAGATCAACTGTAAAGTTTTCCCCCTTTTCCCCCCTTTGGGCGGCTCGAGATATGACGGTTAAAGAATTTCAGACGCTGTAAAAACATGGATCAATGGAGCTTTAACTATTTACATAAATTTTCCAGTCTATAATTTGCTAATTTCACGGGGTGATTAGCATCCGGCAAAATGCTGCTGTTTCATTTTTCTTTTTGCGCCATTTCCGTACGTGGGGTATGAATTTTTTTGGAAATTTTGTCAAAAAAAATCCTAAATCTATTGCATTTTTGCCAATTCAATCCTAAACATTTTACATTTGTGCTAATTCAGTTCTTTTTTACCAGCCGGCACTAACTTGGTGCGACAGCCGGCCAAAATAAAAATATTTTAATATTTTTCGAATTTTTTAATTAATATTTTTCTTATTTTTTTCCTTCCTTCTTCCTCCTTGGCTTGCTATTACTGATTTTCTGGTTTTGGCCGGCGAGGGTCGCCGGAGCTCACCGGCCATAGGCAAGGGTGGCAGACCTCGCCCGGTGTCACCTAGATTTGGGCGATGCCATGGGGACCGCAAGCGAAGGCGGCCTTGCCCGTGGCTGGCAAGGCCATGGCTGCCTCCATTACTCCCAATTGTTAACCACCCATCCAATTTTCTCTCCCAGCTCGGTACAGCACCCCGTTTCGACCCCTTCATCTAAAATTCCTCACTACTTTCGAAACAGCACAACCTGTGTTATTTCAGCCTTTTGTGGAACTTTTGTGGCAACTAAATTCCTATGGGTATTATTGGTTTCTCTGGATAGTCATTGCCTTTCTCACTACTCTGTGGTAGGGTGTTATATTTGGCTTTCTCGGTTTGGGCTGATGTTGGAAGTTTCTCGGAGAAT
>BCNH02000009.1:15407433-15438389 GCA_001662345.2 Metrosideros polymorpha var. glaberrima
AATACAAAAATTTTAAGATTGAATTGGCAAACTAAAAAGGTTTAAAACTGAATTGGCAAAATGCAATAAGTTTATAACATTTTTGACAATTTTACATGATTAACTTATTTACCTTGAATAAGAGGAAGTAGTAAACATACACGAGTTTTATATTAATTCCTTATTTCTCATTTTAGTAAAGATATTTTTACATTCAGAATTTGAAAGATCGCATCACCTCCGGGAGGTTCAATAGGAAAACCAAATTTTCTGGACAGAGCATTTGTAAAATCTTTAGTATATAATCTTGAAATTGAAGTTTAAAATGGTAATTAAGGATAGCTCCCTCTTTAAAAACGGTGCATATTAAGTTTCATCTGGAATTGGATACGACAAAAGAGGATAAAACTGAATAAAAAATTCGAACCCCAAGAACCCAATAATGGATTTTCGTCCGGCCAAAGAATAAAGAATAGTATTTTAAGGGCTGATATATGTTTTGTTTTAATGTTTTTATTTGTTTGGTCGAATTTTTCATGGGTTTTTTTTTTTTTTGAGGAGGGCGCATTTTGGCGGTAGGACAGGCGCTGATTGGACATGCGAATTGATAAAGTTGGGACGCAACCTACGCGAACAAAATCAAAGAATTGCAGTGTAAAAAACCATGAACTCGTCGGGCCTTCCATTTCGGACTACGAATCTTTCCGTCTCCAATCGACTTCCCTGCCTTCGCCTCCCCTTCTCTCACTGTCCCTGTCACAACAATCTCGTCATCTCAGGTTCTCTCTCTCTCTCTCTCTCTCTCTCTCTCTGTGGAATGTAGCTGATTGGGTGATTTGACTCGATTCTGTCGCTGCTTTACGGCACAAATGCTACTGATAAACGAAGCTACTACACCTCTGTTCGATCTTAACGGTGTGGATCGTCTCGGTTCCGTTGGCCCTTTGTGTCCATATAAGTCTCGCGGTGTCTGTGGAGAGTGCCTCGTCCGATTTCAGCCTGTCAGTTTCTTCTCCGTCGTTCATTTTGCACGCTGTTTGAATTGTCCAGGGAGAAGGAGCTTCAGTCTACGCGTTCAGAGTTCGAGCTTCGCGGCCGAGACCATGTCGAGCGGACCCGTGGAATTGCCGAGCGAAGTGGCGGAGGTGAACCGGGAGCTTTATCCTCCTGTAGAGCCGTATGGCACGGGCTTCTTAAAGGTTTCCGATCTTCACACCATCTATTGGGAGCAATCGGGAAATCCCAGTGGATATGTGAGTATCCGTTATCTGCTGCTGGCGGATTATGCAATTGTCCATTTCTCTAGTTTTCATGGATTTAATGGATGGTGGTGTGATTATATATATTGACATGAATTATATGCCTAATTAGTTAAGTTCAACTTGTGCCCGGAATGCAAAAACGATAGCAGTTATGGCCCGAGTTGTGCTCATGCTCTGTCTTCGTGTCGTTTTCAAAACAAAAGAAAAAGCAAAAGCTGGTGGTGATGTATGATGACTATATCTGATATGTAAGCTGCTTTTAGAACTCGTAGCGTTTTGGAAGAGGATGACTATTGCGTTAAACCCCCCTCTCCTCTCTCTCTCTCTCAAATTGACAATTTCTGCCTGTTTCATATTGGTATCGTTAATTTTTCTTCTTTTTTTTGCTTGATGCTCATGGTTAAATTTTACATTTTTAGCACTACATCAAGGTGGGGTTCCTACCTATATATACTTGCCTTACTCCTTTTCTTTTTCCTTCCTGAAATATCTTGCAGCCAGTTGTTTTTCTCCATGGAGGTCCGGGAGGGGGCACGTCCCCCAGCAACCGTAGGTTCTTTGACCCTGAATTTTATCGGATAATACTCTTTGACCAGGTAGATGATTGCACAAATATATGTTGTATCCCCCATCAAATTATCTTTCACTGAGAAATATCTCCTTTCCCTAGAGAGGTGCAGGAAAAAGTACACCCCATGCTTGCTTGGAAGAAAACACCACATGGGAACTTATTGCGGACACTGAAAAGCTGAGGGAACATTTAGAAATTCCAGAATGGCAGGTTAAATTTCATGTTTAAACACTGTCTTAAATTACGACTGCAGTTTGGTGATGTGGACAGGGGATCAGGATCTCCACTATCATGAAGTCTAATATGAATGGACCCTGAGTAATAGACTGAAGACATGATTGGTGCATCGATTTACCTGAAATTATTTGAAATGATTCAGAATATAGTGCCGTTACCTTACTTGTGTACTAATTCTTTTCAAAGCACTTGGCAGAAAGCATAATTTTCTCATCTTTTATATGGCACAAAATCAACAAGATTTACACCTTTTAAAATTAATCCTATCACTTTGAAAGTACACGAGTATTTTATTTTTTTTTTGGTTCATGGGTCTAAACTCTTTCATACTTCAGAAAATATAGGATGCTAGCTGCATTAATACTAGCACATCTAAGCTTAATTTATTTGTCCATGCTAACAGGTATTTGGTGGGTCATGGGGAAGTACCCTTGCCCTCGCATACAGCCAATCACACCCTGAGAAGGTTTTTCCTTTGCATTGCATTTACTCTGTCAAGATTACACTCCCAGGCAATTTCTTCTTATTGCCTTGATCTTTGTTTCACTTGAAGGTTACGGGATTGGTACTTAGGGGGATCTTTCTGTTGCGGAAGAAAGAGATTGATTGGTTTTACGAAGGTGGTGCATCTGCCATATTCCCAGATGGTACGTTGGGGTAACTTGTTTCGTGCCACTATTAATGACTTTACTTATGTGTCCTGCAGAAGTGAACATTGGCTTAAAATTAGTAGTTACCTTAAACTTCTACTGGGCAAATGGCAATTGTTTAAGCAGTAAGCTGTGAATGCAGTCTGCCGTAATATGACCATGGCACATTTGTCTACACTGGAATTTCAGTGAGAAAATAGTCTCATTAAGTTAGCAGTGTGTTGTCAGTCTCCTCAAATTTCAGATTAGTAGAATTTGCTAGATATGTTTAGGATGATCCTGGTCTGAAGCATTTGCATTTTCAAGAATGATATAAATATATAAATGAGAAGAGGATTAAACCAAAGAATATCAAATTGTCTTAGTTCTTCTTTTTGATATTATGAGCCTTCAAGAGGCTTTCAGTGATGCTGCATATAAACTTAGTTCAAATTTGCACTCCTATTGTTTATTTTGACATAAAATAACACCGTCTTTTCTATGCAGCCTGGGAACCGTTTAAAGATCTTATTCCAGCAGATGAGAGGCAGTGTTTCCTTAGTGCCTATAGTAAGCGATTGAATTCTGATGATTTGGAAACACAGGTGAGAGTGTTTTACAGGATAATCATATATCCTTTTTCCTTATATCCCACTTGTATCCATCGATAGGGTACTGGGTTTTTTTAATTGAACCCAAATTAGGTCGATACCTAATCATCTCATACTTAATAACATTTCCTTAGACTCTGTGCCAAAAGTAGATTAGAAACAGTTCTGACACTAAAATTTTTCTGTTCTATTCCGTGACAGTAGCAGTAGCCATAAACTTATTGTAAATCTACTGCATGAACCCATCTTCTCATTTCATGCTGTAAAAATTAGAAATATGTTTCATACTTGGTCAATGTGTTTTGAGAAATATTTAGGCCAATAAAGTGGAAGAAAAGTCACTGATTACAAGAGAATGTTAGAGTACTTTGTACTGGAAGACAGAAAAAATACCAAAGCAGATAGCAGTTTCTTGTCCAAGATGGAAAAATTGCATGGCTTTGCCACCATCTGCTTTCTACATCCTTCCTATAATTTTCTGGACACTTCCACGAATCATGACAGGAATGATTAATGAAATAAGTGCTGTCCCTATTCTACCACAGAAAGTTTACTGTACTAGCTCATTTGAAACTAGGACTTGCTGGTTTTTGCATTTGATATTCTCACTCTCCCTTATCTACTTAGTATGCAGCGGCGAGAGCATGGACAAAATGGGAAATGATGACTGCACATCTACTTCCAAATGAGGAGACTATGAAGAAAGGGGATGATGATTATTTTTCACTGGTAAGTCCACGAGATATTAAAATCACGGTTTCTCCCATGACGTGCTTAGATTGTGTCTCTAACATCCGAGACTGCTTGTTTTGGCCATAATGTCCGAAGCTGCTTGTATGCCGCATTATTGCATATTATTGTCTTGATCAGCTTTTCTAATGAATAAATTCCCATTTGCACCGAATATTGTGAGTGCTTGAAAATTTGAAGTGTCTTATGCTGGCTTAGTATTTTAATGATATTTGCATGCTGTACAACGTTCTAAATTGGATATATTCACATAAAATATACTACACCTTTGCGTGACATGGTTCTTGTAGATTATTTTATGGCCATGGAACCCTTTGTAATGCCATGTTTCTATTAAATAGTCATACTGTAATTTTTGGTATGGTGAATTCTCTAAGTATGATATACTTTGACCTGCTTCACTGGTTCTCATGACTTAAAATGGTTTTGCTTCAGGCATTTGCAAGGATTGAGAACCATTATTTTGTGAATAAGGGATTCTTTCCATCTGATTCGTTCCTGCTGGATAATGTTGATAAGATAAGGCATATCAACGCAGTAATCGTGCAGGTAATTAGATTACTTCATTCTCGTGCTGGTCACTTCTCGAACTATGAATAATTCATTGACAAAAATCACTAATTGATTGTGAACACTAATTCTCTAACATTACCTTTTGCGTCCTTCAACACTTGAAATGCAATATCTGCCATTTACACAGAACTGGTAGTGTCTTACCCCAAAAATACTTGCAGGGAAGATATGATGTTTGCTGCCCTATGATGTCTGCTTGGGATCTTCATAAAGCATGGCCAGAGGCAGATTTTAGGGTAAGCAGGGATTTTTAAGCTAATTAGGTGGACAAAGTTAACCTTCATTGCTGTTTTCAATTGGATTGAGTGGTCACATCTATTTTCTTACCCATTGTCATTCCTCTTTTATTTTAAATCCTTTTTTGCTTCCTCATTTATGTGACTTGTCAAGATGTCCATTTTTCTTATAGTTATAGACAGTGCACTTCATTTGTAGAGTGCCATTATGCAGTATCTGCCCTTCAGCACAATCTTCCATGACTTACTTCTATCAGTAGATTGATATTGACAAGCATTTGATGTACAATTTTCTGGGGGCCATACTTCGACATTATGCTCCAAATGTGAAGAGAATTAACTCTGGCTTTTCTTGGTTGTTTTTGAGTTTTTATATTGATTCTTGCATTTAGAAGAAACAATGCATGTTTCTGTTCGACTTCCTTGAGGTATGCAATTTGATTTAGGTAGTAGAGTTAGAGACTTTGTGCATGTAGTGTTGCAGCACAGGTGGAAGAGAGAGGTGCATGGCAGACCGTCTGTTGATTGATTGAGTTGTTTTCTCGTTTTCAACTTAGTTGCATATGGTTTATTCTTGCCATACGATCAGGCAAAAGCTATAATAATGATGTGGCAAACTACTAGTTGTATGCGCTTACCAATTCTTTTGGAAAACTTTGGTTTAAGAAACCAGACCTGATTGATGGCCAGGCATGAGCAGATTGTGTCTGGTACGGGGTCTAAAACCCTAGGCCAGGTCCGACCATGATCAAAACTTATCTAATTTTCTTTGCAAAAACTAATCGGTGGGGCAAGATGGTCCAAGAAGGAAACAACTTGCCGAGGCCCACCTAGTTGCGCTTTGGGCCTAGGATGGCTTGGATGGGCGGTGGGCGCATGATAAAGGTTTTAAGACGCAGAGTTTATATTTACAAACGAATTTCTCACAGGATAATATGGTAGTTACTTCAGAATGAGTCATGTTGATGCATTTGTGAGGTTCTGTGGATGGCCACTTCAGATAAGAATTCTTGCTTATGATTTCATGATTTTGATTCCGCATGTCATGGAGATTTGTGTAGTAAAATCTTCATCCATTATCCTGTTCATTAAATTGCTGCACTATCAACAGGTGATTCCAAATGCGGGACATTCTGCTAATGAACCTGGCATAGCTGCAGAGCTTGTGGCTGCCAATGAGAAGCTCAAGAACATTTTGAAGAACCGAGGATAGTGAATTTGGTGTAAGATGCACACAACAGGGTATAAGCAATTTTCTCGCCTACCTCACTGGAACAATGTTGATGTTGATGCATCCAATAATGGAAAGTGGTTGCAAATAAATTGAAAATGGTTTGGTGCTTGGTGCAATGGCTAGTAGACTTTTAACATGCTTCCTTGTGTTTGACGTTTTATGCTCTCATATGTGCCAAATGCCCCACCAAAGCCTGATTTATTTTGCCCATATAATTTAAAATTGCTAGTTGACTTGGAATGTCAAGGATATGCACAATTTGCTAGAAAATGAGCAGCAGAGTGGCATAACTTGAACGTGTTGGTCATAAAGTTATTTGCAAAGAGGTCTGTGGAGTGTTTGCTGCACAAATAGTTTGTTGATGTCATTTTTCATGGTCACCTAGAAGTCACTTCAGCCATTTGAGCTCCAAAACTATGCTAGGAAATAGCATTTTGAGCTCATGGCAAAATAAGCAAGCTTCTATGGATGTTATTGAGGATTTTCGGCTGTGTTTACCCTGTCACGACTGACGATGAGTGTACACAATGGACACATTGCTCCTAAAAAAGACGAGTGCAGATTGCCTGAAAGTTGTTAATATGGTGTTGGTTGGACAAGAATTCGCGTATATATGCGTCAAGTTGTGCAGAAGAGATTATAGAGTTTCTGTCTGGTGTATCAGCGGAGTTCCACTACAACAAGAAGACCCTTTGTCTAACTTCCTAGTGAATTTTCGAAGAAATAACTAACGCTAATTATCAATAGACTTAAGCAGGAAATTTGTATTTATAACACCGAGGCCCTCGCTGAATACCAGCTGATATTTAACACTACGATTGAGCAATAAGATGCACATTGGCTTATATTAAAGAAGTGGGAGAAGGTTCACGGCAAAAAGAAAAAGAAAAAGGAGAAGCATTCGCGAAAAATGAATTTTTTGAATTTTTTTTAAAAAAATTATCAATTATATAGCTTATAAAAAGGAATGAATGAAAAATATTTTTATTGTTTACGCAAATGTTTAGATCCAAGTTTTTTGTTGGTAATGAAAATATTTTTCATTGACTAATTATTCAAGCGATACACGCGATCATTTTTTAAAAATATTTTTCAAATCAATCATTTTTCGCAAAACAAACGAAGCCTAAAAGGTTGACTCTTCTTCACCACAATGGTATCGAATTTTCGTTTTTCGCATCTAGGTTATTGATGAATGTTCAGACAAAAGGCCACCTTACCCATCTTCACTGGGCTAACGTTGTCTAAGCAACGAAAGGGAACACAATTCATTATACGCTAGCCCCGGTTGAATACCAGCAGACATTTAACGCTAAGATTGAGCAATAAGGTGCACATTGCTTAGTTTAAAGAAGTAGTAAAAGGTAGATGCTACGTTGCGACAATGGTCATGATTTTGCTGCTTGTTAACCACGATCCTTTAGCAATCTATAAGAAGCTAGACCCCTTAAAAAAAAACCAAATTTGACGAGGAAAAGTAAACTCTCCGATCTACATACAATTAGAAAGTGGGAAAAGTATCAAAAAAGTCTTGACCTATTACATTGATACTAATTCAGTTCTATAAACCTTTCAATTGGACCCAAGCTCCCAAGAGAGCTTAGTTGATCCATAATATATGTTCAATTTCATAAACCTTTTGACAATTTGTCTATATAGTCCATCCGGCCACCAGCCAATTTTGACCGAAAATCGCTAACATGGAAGTCGGTCGTCCTACGTGACAAGGATGACACTGACGTGGATAATTTTTTAAATTTTTTAAATTTTTTTATTACTTTTATTGTTTTGTTCCTTTCTTTTTCTTTTTTTTGTTAATTTCGTCGCCGATCTAGGCGAGAGTCATTGGCCCTCGCCTGGATCTGCGTGAGGGCTGCAACATCCTTGCCCAAACCAAGCAAGGGCATTGCGGCCCTTGCCCTCGCCGACCAATAGGCCAGGGTGTCGGCCCTCGCCCAGACCAACTAAGGGTTGCTAGCCCTCACTGGCTATTGATAGTAAATTAAAACAAAGAAAAGAAAAGAAAAAATATTTAAAAAATTGTAACATGTCCCATTAGGAAGCTGGGTCGAATGGACTTTGATAATTGCCCCACATGTCAAAATTCTATGATTTTTTTTGTCTTTTATGTGAATGGATATATGATCATTGACCCAAATAGGCAAGTAACATGTAAAGAGCTCATAAATTTCTCTTTAGTTTTTTTAACAAATTTAATCAATGAAATGAAGCCTGATGAAAATAAAAAAGGGATTACTATTATTAAAACATATTAATCAAAAGTCAGAAGTTATTAATTAATTTTCTAATTAGTAAAATCCAAACAAAAAACTCATTGCTTACTTAAGAGTTTTGATTTTTTGCCTGCATTGACATGATCAAGCAACACTGAAAGAGCTCATAAATTAATTATTAATAATATGATCATTTTGTTACCCTTGAGGGGGAAAAAATAGACAAATTGAACATTTTCATTGTTTGGTTGATAAAGGGATCACAGCCAAAAAAGAAGAAGAAACTAGTTAAGTGATAAATTTAAGAAAAATAATCATTTGAATATTATGTTACAGGTTACAAACAATTCCCAGAAGGAGCCACCAAATTTATCTGAAAGCGCAGATCAACGAAACAATTGAACTAACCAAAGAAATTGAACAGGCATTATACTTTCTTGATGCAGCTCTTCGGAACATGGATATCATGGAAGTTTGGTTCTTTTGGTATGGTTGGGAGCCTTCTGCCTCGAGACAATGACCTCGAAGTGCCAGAAGCAGTAGGTTTGGTTGCTGAGGAAGCACCGCATTCTCGTATCTTTGCTGCTTCTTTTGAATCGCAGGCCATTGCAGATGTCTCCTTTATGACACTCAGTTGACATGTTACTTCCTTTCTCCTTGATGGCGCGCTATAAGTTCAAGAAAGATAAAAACAGCAGTGAGCTTCTTGTATCCTGTATATTCCTTAACCCTCAACTTTGATGCCTACAATGAGAATTTTCATGTTTTTTCCTAATTTCTGCAAAAGCATTGTGAAGATGTACTATGAGTCTATGATAATGTAAATCCCCACAGTGAACTTTCATGATTTTCCTAATTTCTGCAAAAGCCTTGTGAAGATGGTATTATATTGAGTCCACGATAATGTAAATACTCTCTGTGAACCCCCTATGATATCCTGTAGTACATCTTTAGACAATAGGAAATGAATTATTTATTTGTCGAGTTCAGTTTTCCAACCAGAGCAGCCACTCACCTTCCTGGCCCTTCAAGTCGTTTAACTGAGAGTATTCTGGTCTTTTTTACGCTTTCCCTGGACCGCAACACTGTAGTGGCAAGGTTCTTTTTCTGTTTCGAAATAGTGTATCTATCAGGAGTAGATACAGCCATTTTCTGTCCGACTTCTCTGTGAAAAGTGCTGGATTCAGGAGCTTTGATCTTCTGCTTCATGTCAGTAAAAGAATTTCAGCCAAGTCGGTGTTGTTAAAGCAATCGCGGAAAGTAGTAATAATTACTATGTCATCAAGAAATGCTTAAGCGCCGATTGCCTGGTGTTTATCATGTCTAATGTCGACTAATTCATGACAATGAATGCTTTTCAGAGATTTGTTCGTTTTTCTGACAGCAAAGTCAAAGAAAATGACTTTGAGTTGTGAAGATGTATAAGGGGAAAGACATGAAAACAAACCAAACGAAGTCTTACTTTCTTTATACACTGATTTTTCTTGGATGGAAACCCTGGTGCAGTTGCATTCTCTTTTAATGGCCTAGAGAGCTTTTTCTCATGGTTCGCTTCCTTGAGAACTCCCCGTTCCTACGATAGCTACCATTTGTCAGCCAACATCAATGAAAATTCAACTCATCAAGTTATTTGGAGTCCACATACATCTGTTCTGAGCCTGAAAGGCTTGGGATTGGTGGGTCTTGGTTTTACGTACTTCCCACCCTGGGCGCTTCTTTTGTCTGCAATAGTGCTCTTCTTTATCTTCATCAATGTTTGAGTCACCTGAAGATTTTCGGTGGCTAAAAAAATCAGATGCTGAAATATAGTCGAACATGGAATAGTAGATGTTGCAATTTGCAAATGAATCAATAGTATGAACCTTCTCATATTTCTTGTGATTCTCAAGCTTCCCCAAAATTTTCCTGTTGCAGTCACCATTCTGTTCTCTGCAACAAATTTGAGAAGCAAATTAAACATGAGGACAAACAAATGACTACGGATCAAGGTTAGTTATCAATCAAGAAAAATGAGCAAACCATAGACCAAGAGTAGCATATGCATAACAAAAATTGGGCGTAGATGAGCTCATACATGTTATGATCAGGGACCATGGAATTTTCTTTGTCGTCATTATCAATTACATGATCCACAATTTCTTCATCATTGGCAAGAACATCATTCTGGTCACTGGTTTTGCCAGTGTTTTCTTGAATTTTCTCCTCCTCTAAGCTTGACACATCCTTTACCTGAGAAGTTAATTCAGTCCTCTCCTCATCTATAACTGCTTGGATGGTGGGAACTTCGTCAGCTCCTAAACCCAGCCCTTCATCAGCCTTTTCAACTCCCTCTGTACTCAATGAACCTTCAATTAAACTTTCACCTGATTTTTCCTCCGATGTGCTTACATTCGTCAAAAGTTCTTCATGAAAATTTAGTGCAGTATTCTGAGAGGTTTCTTGTACAAGACATGCTTCCAAAGATCCACGTTTGGGCTTATCATCGACATCCATGTCACTTGAGTCACCTGAAGTTCCTTCAATTGTGGCTGAATCAGAACAGTTTTTCAAATCTTCAGCTCTGTCCTTTTTCTTCAGACATCTAGAGGCTTTATCTGCACCCTTGCACTTTTGAGTCCGCAACGATTCAAAAACCCGACTCTTGACCTCCCTGGCACCCACCTTTTTCTTGGAGCCAGCTAGAGGCGCTGGCGTATCATACCCCAATATATTCCTCTTTTGGCCTGCGATCTCCAGCTTTTTCATCCCGGCACAAATCTTTCTCACAGTAGTATCCAACTCCGATGAGATTTTAATCTTCACGGCCTTTTTGGGTGAAGGAAATGCCAAAGCTTTTGCTACCGGTCTCTTGTTCTGCGCGGCATTACTCCTAACCTTTGGGTTTCTAACACTCCGAAAGAGTTCTGGATTGGAGACTCTCTTGTTGTTTCTAGGGGTTGTTAAAGCCTTGGCCACATTGGATGGCTGCTTTGCCTTAGAGTTAGGAGTCACAGCCACTGGACGAGTAGATTTGACCCTCTCTTTACCGCAATTAACTGTCTTTCCAGAGATTGAAGACAAAATAGCCATCCTTGGCAATCTAGATCTGGATGGTTTTGCAGGAGCCGACTGCGGACATTTTGCTGTAGCACTGAGGATCGAAAGCAATAAAAGAACAACAACAAAGAGAAAATGAGGCACATCATAAGCTGAACCTTATTGAGATGGAGATTCAAGTCCAAGATTACGCGATTGGTACATACTTAATCGGCTTTCTAGTTAAAGCTTTGTGGAGTCTTACATTGGGACTTCTGGCTGCCATTACCTGCAATAGATCAGCAGCATTGAGGCGACTTCGTCGACTTAGAGGCCTCCTACTTATAATAAAAGGTAAAGATGGAAACAAGGCTTAGTAACTGACCCTAAGGACGAAATTCTTGTAGATTGCTTCAGAGTCCATTTCCTCTTCATGCTTCTGATCACACCCTGTAAAACCCAATCAACCCCAAAGAACTAGGAAAAATCAAACTTCTGCATCTGGAGCTCTAAACTTCAAAATGAGATCCCAAACAGTCAATTGCACGTTTAAATCGAACAATTCAGGAATTATGGGCTAGTAGATTGGACCAACTCAAGTAAATAAAAATGCAAACTTGATGAGGCGAGAGAGTGACAAATGATGAGCAAGGAGTGAATTCCCCAAGGGCTACACTAAACCTAAACATCAAGCTCAATTTTAAATCACTACGCGACTCTTAGATCACCAAAGTTCTTAGATACAAAAAGAAAAAAGAAAAGGAAGAACCAGAACATTGGACTTTACGAAGCGGAGTGAGGGCGAGGGGGCATACCGACGCGCAAGCAAAACCAGTAACGGTCGGTGTCAGAAGAGCAGCGATCGGGTGCGGTGAAGTCCACGAACTTGGGCGCCTCTATGTCCTCATAGAATTCGTCTCCTCCGACTCCTCCCCCTTCGCGGTTGCTCGCCTCCATGCTCGATTTCGACATCGACCCGATCCACAGAGAGAGAGAGAGAGAGAGAGAGAGAGAGAGAGAGAGGAGCGTTGTTATTGCGAGTGCACGAATCGCAGTGAGAAATGGGTGAGCCGAAGCGAGAGGTTTTGCACTTTTTTTAAATGACTGCTGCGTCTTCTCTCTCACAGATCCTGCAACTAGCCGTTGGAGAAAAGAGAGGTGCGATTTGGACAAGGTGGTCTCGAGAAACGGCACTTGCTGCGAGGGGCATTTCCGACATCTCACACCCATCCCCTCTTCTCTTGTCTTCATCACGGGCCTGTCGTGTCGCATATCTAAAGCCCATGAATGGCTTGGACATCGCCACGTGTTGGGCCAAGAAAGTATGAAAATTCACCATAAACCCCCCCAAAAAAAAAACCGAAAACAAATACCTGTGCGACAAATCATAAGCTAATCGAACATTTTTCATCAGCCTAGAAACTCATCTCAAATGCAAAAATATTCGATACTCCCAAGTATCCTCGCTAATTGCATGAACCGATGAATTGCCGAAGGGTTTTGCTAGGGGAATTGCACCTGTGTATCACAAATTCCCATTCAATGAGAATGAGACCCACCAAATAGGATCCACCAATTTCTCAAGCAATGCATTTTTCTTAAGAAAACACATGGTGGGGGCAGCACCATTACTTTCCAAGAAGTGACGGTGCCGTTACCGTTATTCCTTGCGAATAACAGTGACGTTCCCTTAGCAAAACCCTAAATGCTGAATTAAAGATAAAACAGTGACATATTGATCATATGCTACTAAGTTAGAGTTATTTCACCCGAAAAATGGGGAAAATGAATGAGGACCGGTGTGATTTTTGGGCCACAGTTAGTCCAAAAGGACTTAATCAGATGACATCAATCATGCATTTGATGAATGCCACACTCGAAGACGTCTCTATTGTCTGCTCAAGACGTGATCGATGGGAATAGACCTTTTTACACTCCCTTGTTGAGCAAGAATGTGTTTCGTTTTCCGTTCATCGCCAAATAAAACAGCACTTGCTTTCGTAATTGATAATATTGATAACGATGAGAGTGATATTAATAATAACATTAATAATAATTAGCATCCCACTCGCACTATACGCGGGCCATAGTACTATACACTTCTAAAAAAATTCTTGCACCTATCCTATAGAAATCTCATATTTATATGTGTCATTTTCAACCTATTAAATACCGGGAAAATTGTCCAAAAAATCATAAACCTATTGCACTTTTATTAATTAATTCATAAACCTTTCAATTTTGTCATTTTCTTTTTATAGAAAAAGTAAGTATTACATTAATACAAAACTAGATTGTTTACATCCATACATAGGATATCTAAAATAGATTGTGGGGGACAAAGCAACCAATTAGAAGGAAGTTGATCTTTCCTTTTAGCCTTGGCCACACAGTCAGCAAGGTGGTTTGCTTCTCTTAAACAAACCCCCAGGCAAACAAAGCACAAACAGGCCAGCAAAGCCTTATTAATCTTAAACATTTTCACACTTTGCCAATTGAATCCATCCAGCCAATTTTGGCCAAAATTCGCTGACGTAGACGTCAATCGTCTTACGTGACACGACTAGCATTGACGTAGATAATTTTTAATAATATTNNNNTTTCTTTCTTCTTCCCTTGCCACCAGCTAAAGGTGATGGTCGACCATGGCCGGGTCGACTGGCCTTGCCTGGGCAAGGGCCACCGTCGCCCACCACAAGCGAGGCCCACTAGCTAGGGCCATGGCTAGTGACTAGTGGCCAGCCACTGGCAAAGGGAAGAGAAAGGTAAAAAGAGAGGAAAGAAAAAAGGAAAAAAATATTTAAAAATATTTTTATAAATTGTACACTTCAGCGCCGGTCGTGTCACGTAGGACAGCCGGTTGCCACATCAGCAAATTCGGGTTAAAATTGACCAAATGGACTCAATTGGCAAAGTATGAAAAGGTTTAGGACTCAATTGGCAAAATTGAAAGGTTTATAATTGAATTGGTAAGTGCAATAGGTTTAGAACTTTTGGCAAATTTTCTCATTAAATACCACATATAGTTCATACGATTTAACGGTCTTGATTTGCTTTACGTAAGTTGTATGCCCATTATATGGCAAGCATGCACATACCATTATATGCCTTCGAGGTTGGGTCAATTGCTTAGACTGATGGTGTAATGTCATCGGTAGTGATACTTTTAAGACCCTACATTGGCTAATGAACATAATGCCCGAGACTCGATCATATTCCCTATGTTCATACACACTCGTCTCGCTCTATATATCAATCATAACACGAACAAAGACGGGGTCCTCATCCTCGAAAGGTCAAAATTGGATGACTTCCACGTCAAACAGCAGTGTGTCAATGCACACCCAGAGAGAGCTGGTTTTCCCTAGTGTGCACACCTTGAATATCTACGAAAAACTTTTGAAGGGTCAGAATTTGCACGCCACAAGGAGGGCGGCTGGCTACCAAACTCCACAAATATTCAATCGCTTTGCGGTTGACTTCTCCATGTGGATCTCGATTCCAATGTGAAAGCCTCGACTTCCTGCGGTCTGCTCTCTCCTCATCTCTCTCGTGTCAGAGTGTTTCCATCGCTGTGGCCACTAGCCACACCACATGATTATCTTAATATCTCTTGACCAAACGAGGGTTGCTTGGGGTTTTAATGCAGATGGACCCGTCCGCATACGTTAACTCTTAGAAGTAAATAATATAAAGATTGATGTGCATTTTTCCTCTTTTGCTTGGGTGATAGAGCGTGTTCTTGCATCGCGGGGTTCGTGGGAAAGGCGCATACACGCTACGTGGTCAAAGAAAGCTTTTCAAGTCAACCTTGTCTTGTCTTTCCTTGTGGCTTCTATTATATTGCCAAGAAAACAACCTGGTGTTTGTTGTTTGTTTGTAAAACAAATAAATTGATGTCTTTCCGTGTCTCGCATAGAAAAATCAAGAGTTTGTTGATCAATTTATAAGTGTAAAAGTTTTCTAATTTTACAAATGAAGATAATAGATTAGTGAACTAGACCCTACAATACCCGTGCCCGGGTGCGCGATTGTTAGGCACAATTGGCACACTTGCGCGATTAGTCGGCCAACGATTATTTCAGATGTCGTATTTGTTCGGACATAATTTCTTAATTTGATTGTACGTACAACTTCATGCATATCGATAACACTCCTTAATCACGTAAGTGGAAACTAAATTTGTTGTACGCGAAGCAATAGCTTCGCATCGTTATCTTGTCCTGGATCTCTTAGCGAGGCTTTTAAATCAATCTTGATCTTAGGCATATAGCTGTAGCACCTTTTCTCGATTTGTCCTTTCATGGAGATGCATGTTCAAGAAACCGACAGCACGGAGAATAATGCACATTTGGTTAAACAGACAATGCGGGAATTGTTCGTTAAGAACAAAATATGTGACGCCAAACATCTTTTCACTATTGTCCTCCTACAGTATCATCGGGCCACTGCAAGTTAGCTGCTCCGAGATACATTTAATCCGCAACTAATCTAATCAATTACATTATACACGCTCGCTCCTTGAAGCCCTAGTTGCACATTGTGAGTTAACATGAGATTTTAGGGAAAATTGTGCAAAAAGTCCTAAATCTAATGTACGACAGTTAATTCAATCATAAACATTTCAATTCTGCCAATTTAGTCATTCCCACCAACTTTGGCCCAAAATTGGTTATATGAACTCGTCGGTGTTGAAGTAGACAATTTTTGCAATTTTTCTAAATTTATTTTTTCTTTAATTGTGGTTAGCGAGGGTCATGGCCCTTGCGAAAGTTAGCCCTAGCTAGGTTGCGAGGGTCGAGGGTCCTCACTGGCCACAATGAAAATAAAAATAAAAAAATCAGAAATACTTTCAAGAAGTTGCAAAAATTGGCCGATCATGCCATGTAGGACGGTCGGTGTCCACATTGACGATTTATGAACAAAATAAGCTAAAAGGACTACATTGGCAAATCATCAAAAGGTTTACGACTAAGTTGGCAGAATTAAAAAGTTTATTATTGAATTGATATCTGTACAATAGATATAAAATTTTTTGTTTTTTGTAATTTCCATCTTAAATCACTTGGGTTTCATATAACTTCATCGAATTACATGATGAGCTCATAAGCATCGTATTATGCCAATGTATGCACGAAAAAGATTTGTGCATGTTTTCTTGACATACAGGAATCAAAATAAATTTTATCAATTTTTGGCCCATCAAACGCTAGAAAGCAAAATCATACTAGGAATTTTGTGATGGTCCCATTTTCACCTAACTCAAACAACACAATTATGCAAGACTCTTTTGCCTCTTGACCTAAAATAGCGACTCAATCAAGGAAACGAGGTCCAATCTTTCGTGGGCTCCCCAACCTAACACGCCACGCAATTTGGCTGGAGTACTCACCAGGCACCAGCTATTAAATTTAGTGTGCATGATGGAACGTAATATTCCAAATCACCGTTCAATTCAATCTACAGAAATCAAAAGAAAAGGAAAAAGAAAATGAAATTTCGCAAATCCCAAATATATGGTCGGAGGAGAGTCAAGTCGGATGGATCGTCATCATCATGGTGTCCTTTTGTCGAAAAAGTCAACACGGTACTGCGCTCGCGGTTCTTGAATAATCATGCAAAAGCTTGACTGTTCCTCGTGCGGTGGGCAAGTGGAAAAATTGAGTTATAAATGAATATATATCCGAGACCAATTTTTCTTTTATTTTTAGATATACTTCACATAAAATAAAATAAAATTCAGGAGCCTCTCTTAGATCCTTAGTAGGTTTATACATTCCCTTGTTAAGAAAGGGCAGTTTCCTCTGGCATTGGCCTCTAGGGCCGTCTTTTTGCATTACAATAATTGCAAACTTTACATATGAGACCTTTATTTCATCGTGTCGGTGCCTGGATGCTTTGCCTCCTTACTTCATTTCTATATCTTTGTCTTCCTCAAGAAAAAAGAATACCCTCTTAATATTTTACATCCCGATGATCCCGTTAAGAATTTGCTTTGGTCCGATAAATGGGTCTATATTGGAGACCAAATTTTCTTTCATTTTCATATGTACTTCATATAAAAAAAAATTGACTTTTGGTGCATGTCTTATGCGTGATACAAAAGAGGCAATGTATTGAAAATTACATCGATTCGTTTATTGGGTATTTGACAGTGTCGCTGGATCACTTGTAAACAAAATCCATTTACAAATAACTCTCGATAAGACCGCTAAAATATGGTAAAAACGGCTGAAAAGGCATCTTAAAAATAATATTTAAAAAATGGCATATTTCAAAAAGGTAACATTATGCAAGTACAAATGTTCGCATTTTTTTTTTAAAGCATAATGAGTGACCCTTGACGAATGCGCGGAGACGTCGCATTCTCTATTATTTACATTTACTTCTATTTAGTTATTTATTTATCCATTTATTAGTTGTCGCGCATCTTTTTCGTTTAATCTAATTAAGAACAACTATGGTAACCCATGCATGTGGGAAAAGTACACCAACTCCGATGAAGGAAAATGGAGATTAGGCGCGCACTGTGCACGTGCATGCCCAACTACTTAAGTTGATGAGGATATTAGAGGTACTTAAGAAAAGGAAAATTTTCGACCAAAAAAAGAAAAGGAAACATAATGTTTATTATATACATACTTCTATACATACGTACGTGCACACCTAAATTTGGTAATGTCGATGATAACATAAAAATGAATATAATGTTCACTATAATTTAGTACATGGAAGAGACCCCAAAGTACCTCTTGTAAATTGTAAATCTACCTTAATCAAAACGTCCCCTTTTTTCTCTTAATATCAACGGCCCGTACTTTCAATGTGTTTCTTGTAATTATAGTTAGGTTTACATAGGCAGCAGTGTTTAAAAACCACAACGAACTGATCAATTCAAAACAATCAATTTAAATGGGGTTTGATGCTCTTTCACTTGTGTTAGTTTGGCTGGTCTAATCTGATTTTCTCTGATAAAACAGCGCGTTATTCAGTAGTTCGGTCCGATATGCAATGTGGTTTCGATAACACCGGTCCACGAGTAGTCTCAAACACATGCACATAAGTTACATTGTGAACATAGTTCTCATAAACACAGTAAACACATCAACCATCAAATATCACATTGAGGCATGCGACAAACAAAAACCCTATTTCGAACCAGCATTATTGAGAGAATCCGAGGCGTGAATACAAACATATGTCCTTTCATTCACCTCTTTCAATTCGAAAAGCCTATGCAACCTTCTTCTGTTTTCGTTTCCTTCCCTATCAGGTTCTAGGGCAACCAAAAGCTGGTCGGGTCACAAGAACTCGACAGATGTTTCAACGTCGGACGTTGGTCTTCGGAACTTTCTGTGATGGTGCAAAATTTTGGAGCTCAAGAACACGATATTCACATGCTTCGGAGTAAATGAAGACGTGTATTTATCTCTGTTCTAGGTAGAGACAATTTGTGTTCATGCATAAATATAAATTCGTGTATATTCACGGGTATACGAGAGAAATCCCCCGTTGTCTTCTTCACGGTGAAAGTGATACACGGAGACAAAGATGTGGGAATCGATTGAGCCGGCAATTAAAGTAGCTACAGTTTAGTTTTTGTCTTTTGTCTACTTTATAATAGATTCTACCAGTAGAATTTGTGGCTAAGAGAATTCACGAGAAAATTATCCTAAAAGTCATAAACCTATTATATGGTGGACAAATTCAATTCTAAAATTTGTAATTGTTTCAATTTAGTCCTAAACCTTTTGAGAATTTGGCAATTCATTCTTAATTCTTTGAATTGTGTCAATTTAGTCCTAAACCTTTTGAAAATTTACTAATTTTGCCATAAACCTTTTGACAAATTACTAATGTAATCCTTCCGACTAATTTTGGCCAAAAATCGATGATGTGGCAATTTAGTTAGCGTCAGTCGTCCTACGTGGTGTGGTCAACGTTGACGTGAATAATTTTTTAAAATTTTTAATTAAACATTTATTATTTATTATTTTTCTTATATGTTCCTTCTCTTTTTTAATTTTTTCTTCACTTGGTCAGCAGGGCTGCGAAGCCCTTGCCAGCCAAAATGAAAGAAAAATAAAAAAATTCAAATTTGAAAAAAAAATTATTAAAAATTGTCCATGTTAGTGTTGATCATGCTACTTAAGACAGCCGACATCCACATCAGCGATTTTCGGCCAAAATGAAAGGAAAAAAAGAAAATTAATTAAAAGTTAACGTTAAAAAAATTATTAAAAATTATTCACGTCAGCATTGGTCGTGCTACATAGGACGGCCATCATCCACATCTGCGGTTTTCAGTCAAAATTGGACGAATTGACTAAATTGGTACAAATATGAAAATATTTGAGACTAAATTGGTTTAATTGAAAGGTTTATGATTGAATAGGTAATAACACAATAGGTTTGTGAATTTTTTGATACTTTTCCCCTTGCGCAATACACGAGAGAACACAACACCTGATGACGATGATGATGAGGATGATGCACGTATGTGCTTGCGCATGTATATGTGTATGTTGTGCTTGTTTTTATAATATGGCTACTGAAAATTTTTGGCTCATTAATTTTACACCAACTCTTCTGTTCACGGGAATCGAATAAAAGTACCCTCACAAACTACTGAGTGTGGCACGAAATGTTGCTTAAAGTGGGAGATGATGTGATTTGAATACTAGAGTTGACGCACCCAAATTAATGGCCTAGCTACTTAACCAACACCTCGGTGGTTATGTGTGTTGCACAAATTGAATGCTTTGAGCACCCCGACTAGATAATCTCTATTATTGCTATACCTCTCAGTTTTACTCACACCAAGTAATTATGGGAGTGCATAAAATTATGTTTTCTAAAGGTTGCCCTCGGAGGATGCTCAAACGAAGTGATTCGCATTGTTGAGCGAGAAAGGCGCATGTGCTTATTGAGTAATTATCACGGTACACTGGTCTATTTCTACCATCGAAAATAACCCTAAAAGAAAGTGCAAATCGAATAGTATATGCCCTAATTTCGAGAGAAAAAGACGGATACGCGCCCGCACCACACAAATACTGCATAAAATCTAGCGTGTGTGTATATTTGAATGATGGCAGTCCGAGAGTGGAAAAGCTGACTATTATTGATAATAAATAGCAGCAGCCCGCCATGGTTGATAGTTGGGTGCTCCCTCGTCTTCCTTTTTCCCATCCCGCACCACAACGACTCCCACTCGCGTCAAACATATCAAAAACAAAAGCTATGACTAAGACAACAGCACGTCCCAAAGCTCACATTCCCATGCCTTAAACGAGGCTAAACCTCAAATTGAAGGCCACCCACAAAAGTCACACATAATCAAAAGTCGTAGAAACTAATATTAAATATACGACGTCGATAATATCCTGCTACGACTGATGACTTGACCAGCCACCTCTCTCCATCTCTGTCTCTGTCTCTCTATCTCTCTCATGATGTCTATAGTTTACAAATTTTTCAAATTTTGCGTTAAATTACGTTATATGCCACGGTTTGGTGACACTCGTTTGATTCGGTAAAAACGCTTTATAGGTTCGGGCCATAACATGCGAAAGAATATAGTTTTTTGTTTTTTGTTTCGTAGTGGGATTTGGTTCTGGTTCCGCTGTTTGTGTCCCATGGTTTGGGGGTAATCCCCTTGAAGGCACCTTTAACTTGGTTGACTATGGAAACCCTCCCTTTGGACCTTCCTCACCAAACTCACTTTGACCAACCCCCGCCCTCTTGCATGTAGCGTCGCACTCCCATTTAATTCCCTCTTAACTTTGCTAAGCCATCCGATTTAACGGTCTTTTATAGCTCCATTTTTATATCTCTTGGGAAAAATCATATGTCCCCTTTAAATGAAAATTATGGAAATTGGAATATTAAACATGACATCTGAGAGCCAAAAAGAAAAATGAAATAATGAAAAAATAAAAAGAAATATTGACAAGCGTGAAATTGACTGATAACGAGCATGGAGGCTCATAAATTGGACTGTTGAGCCATCAACAGGACATGATTGTGGGGGGGTGTTTCCAATTAATGTTGTCAATTACAACCTTCCCATGCCGTCCAATAAAAATGTGATAAACTTTATTTTGGGAAGCCTTTATTGCCAAACTTATGTAATAACGTTTTTGCTTGACCTTTCTTTCTTCTTGATGGAAATTAATAATGACATAGCACGACTGCCGTTCCCAGGGAGGGGATGGAGGCACGTTGGGTTCTCATTACTTGTCAAATCAAGTCCAAATCTCTCTAGGGTCTTTAATCAATAAGCAATCAATATAACGTAAGAACATCGAATTCCTCTCTTCCACTTCTTTGGTATGTCAAATTGCCTGTATTGTGTCAAGAAGTTGAGTTATTAGCGGATCTGAAGTGGGTCTCAAATATATTTTGAAATTATCGTAAATTTGCACATGCCGATGTAACTTTGTGATCGTGAATGTAAAAGATGTTTTGTGGCCCAATTCAGCAAGCAGCTAGACGCGAGAATCCGTCGCCCAATAATTGTTCTTCATGACAATCTCTTACCTACGAAGCATCTATGCCAAGGAGCAATCTGGCGAGGAGCAGTTAGCTTGTGGTCATATGAAATCCCATTTCTACGTTCAAACAAATCCAGCTACTCGAGCTCTCATTTCAAAAAATATATAAAAATTAGTTAACTAATATACCGCAGCAATTTGTGATGCCGAAAATACACTCCACGCCAAAATTTTCGAAAACAAACAATAATATTAAATGGATAAATGAAAAAAGAAAAAAGGAAAATACGCTGGAAATGGCAAGTTGGCGACAGCAGGCGCGTCCACGTTTACAGTCAGAGAAAATGAAAAAGCTAGTGCCAAAGCCTCGTCGGGCTATAAAAAGAGCGCCAACTTCGCTTGAATGCTTCACCGCACGCAAACGCAGTTTGAATTTGCACCCTTCCGAAATCTGGTAACAGAAGCTTGCACTGTGAGAGCCAGAGCTCCAAAGCTCGCCGCCGACCGTCGCTTCTCCATCTCTCTGCCATTGGGTCGCGGTGGTTGTTTGGGCTGTTGAGTCGCGGACCAGTCCCGGAGAGGGTAGGCGCGATGGACGGTCAGTACTTGGTTAGTGGCGCCTTGGCTCTGTTCCTGGGGATTGTTCTGCTGTCCAAGAGGTTCCGGAAGGAGAAGAGGAGGCTGCCCAAGAAGGGTCGAGGCGATGATTATGTGAAGAGTTCATTTGATGGAGGTTTCAGGCCCGAGGTCGATGGGAGCTCCGATATCGTCATTGTCGGCGCAGGAGTCGCCGGTGCCGCTCTCGCTTACACGCTCGGGAAGGTACTTTGACGCGAATCCTTTCTCTCTCTCCCCGTAGCGAAGAGCCATATCTGGTGGAATTGCAGTTGCATCTCATCAGATATTGCTGTCGGTTGCGAAGGACCGGGGAACTATTCTTGTTTTTCCGTATGAGAACCTGTCGATTGCTCTCTGGATTATGTGTGAAACTGCGTGTTCGTCGCGTCTCGCGTGCCTGAGTGACCCTGAAGATTGTCTTTTGAGTTCCCAACTTTTCGTTCCTTTCTGTTCGGTTCATCTACCTAACGGAGCAAAGCAAACTGGCTTTTGACTTTCCGTCTGGAGTTGCCTTTTCGATTGGTCAGCGAGTTTGGGAGAGGATTGCTTGCTGTTCTCCTTTCGTGGTCTTTCAGTTAATGCTATTGTAACATCTGAATGATCATAGCCATAGCAGGAACGAACTTGAATGATGAAAAGCCTTTTTTATTTGGCAGTTTTATTGGCACGAAAGCATTTTCATTTGGCATTTGGAATGATCTGAAGCAATTTTCGTGTCGTTCACAGGATGGACGTCGCGTGCGCGTAATTGAGAGGGACCTGACAGAGCAAGATAGAATTGTCGGCGAGCTTCTTCAACCGGGCGGTTACCTGAAATTGTTGGAATTGGACCTTGCAGGTGAGCAGGGTCTTGCAACTAGAGCGTCATACCTTCTGAAATTGTTTTTTAGACAATTTTAAAACATGGCTCTCAGTACTGTTTTAAGTATGCTGAATGTTCATAATCATGCATCTGGTGCGGGTTCTTATTGAATACAATTCATTCGGTGCAAGCAGATTGCGTACAGACAATTGATGCCCAAAGAATTGTTGGATATGCTCTCTTCAAGGATGGGAAACACACGCAGTTGTCTTATCCATTGGAGAAATTCCATTCAGATGTCGCCGGTAGAGGCTTTCATAACGGCCGTTTCATTCAAAGAATGAGGGAAAAGGCCGCAACTCTTCCAAAGTACTTTCCTTCTCCGATCTGCTATTCGTAACAGCCTTGTGTTTTCTGTTTGCTTATCTGCTCTGATGTTCATCTAGCTAAAAGACTGGTGTGATACTTGTCAGACCAAGATTTCATCCACTCAGAAGTTTTTGAAATGATTCTTAGTTGTTGGTCTCAATTTTTAACTTGAGATTGCAAAACTGGATCGTCTCTACATCAACTTAAGCTTGTACTTCGTTTATCTGATCGTATTACGCATGTGTCAAATAAGAGACTTCATTCTAAGGTCATCATCTTACCTTTTTTTTTACCCTTCATCTGTCTCAGTGTAAGCCTAGAACAAGGAACAGTAACATCTCTGATTGAGGAAAAGGGAACTGTCAAGGGAGTGCAATACAAGACCAAGACTGGAGAAGAGTTGAAAGCGTATGCTCCCCTCACCGTCGTGTGTGATGGTTGCTTTTCGAACCTACGCCGTAACCTCTGCACTCCGAAGGTGAATATGAAGGGTCAATCGAGCAGATTGATCTATATTCTGAAGCTGCCACCAACATTTTGTGCATTCCTCAAATCGTGGTCGATCATGCTCGAGTCGAAAGTAACACGTTTCCTATTTCTGCAGGTTGATGTACCCTCTCATTTCGTGGGGTTAGTCGTGGAGAATTGCGATCTTCCATTCCCAAATCATGGCCACGTCATACTGGCAGACCCTTCACCTATCTTGTTTTATCCGATCAGCAGCACTGAGATCCGTTGTCTGGTCGATGTCCCAGGCCAGAAATTGCCCTCTGTAGCCAGCGGTGAAATGGCCACATATTTGAAAACAAAGGTTGCTCCACAGGTATATATCGAAACTGCTTGGCATTAGTGTTTTTCATAGTCACATAATTTGACTAGCTAGGCACCAGAAATTATCTCAGCTGCTCCTCCGTTTCTGTTAATCTTGCTCTCTAGTCTAGATATTTTGGGCTCATCAAAGAATTTCGTGTTTCAGATTCCCCCTGAATTGTACAAAGCCTTCATAGCGGCAATTGACAAGGGAAACATAAAGTCGATGCCAAATAGAAGCATGCCTGCTAATCCTCAACCCACCCCTGGAGCTCTTCTGATGGGAGATGCGTTCAACATGCGCCATCCATTGACGGGAGGAGGAATGACCGTGGCTCTATCTGATATCGCTGTGCTAAGAAACCTCCTTCGCCCACTTCAGGATCTGAATGATGCACCTGCTCTATGCAAATATCTTGAGTCGTTCTATACTCTGAGGAAGGTGAGAAATGTCATCCACTTGATCCTAAAGTAAAGAAAGTGTAGAAATTAGTAGCGTCCCTTATATCAAACTGCATGCTAACCGGACTTCTCCTTTTCTACACAGCCTGTTGCATCAACCATCAACACACTAGCCGGTGCTCTGTACAAGGTTTTCTGTGCATCTCCAGACCCGGCAAGAATAGAAATGCGCGAAGCATGCTTCGACTATCTGAGCCTTGGCGGTCTATGCTCAAGTGGACCAGTCTCTCTGCTCTCAGGTCTAAACCCCCGTCCAATGCACTTGGTGTGCCATTTCTTCGCTGTAGCCGTGTATGGTGTCGGGCGGCTATGTCTTCCATTCCCTTCGCTGAAACGCATGTGGCTTGGGGCCAGACTGATTAAGGTGAGCAGATACTTTCGACCTGAGGATCATATTCTCAAACCCCTGAAGTGGTTTAGCAGTAGATTGAAAGGCAACACTTTCTAATCAGCATTTCCTATTTCAGGGCGCATCAGGCATCATCTTTCCCATAATAAGAGATGAAGGAGTAAGGCAGATGTTCTTCCCCGCAACCGTGCCAGCTTACCACAGAGCTCCTCCTGTTAACTGACTGAATGAAGCAAAGCTTGATAAGCACCCGAATATGCAGTCGAGTTCGTTTCTTTCAATTACCTTCGTCTCTCATAGTAGATGGAGAGGCCTCGTAGTTATACTACACTCAGAAGAAAATTATGCAATACAACTTTAGTTCCGTTACTACATGTAGATTCATTTAGAACAAGAACTCAACATTGAACTTTTGTTTGTTCTCTAGCTGATCCAATCAAATGTTAATAAAAACACTCCTTGCTCTGTTCTGTTCGTCGCCTATTACTTCGGAATCACCATTTCACTCCACCTTACAGAAGAATGGAAATGAATGGATGATGAGATTCTTCTTCTCATAGATTTTTCATAATGGCAATAAAGCAACAAATAGACTTTGTCCTAGTAGATGTGTACATTAATTTCGCTCAACCCCCCAAAACGGTGCGTCAATAGCACTACCACCACCAAAATAGTTTGTGATCCTTTCACGTGAAATCGATCGACAGCGGATCCAATTCCGCAGCCGTTCATTCAGAGAAACGTGACATGAAAGAACAAACCATGCATCGGGTTCGCAAATTAGCTCCTTCGATCTGCTCATCAGAAACATCAGGAGGAGCACACAAAATATCTGCACCGTCGCCCCGATCCATCAGTAAAGACGGAGTTCTAATTGCAAAAGACATCATCATCTTCTAGCTGACCAGAAGAGAAAAGGAAGGAGAAGACTATTCTCTTGACATGACAAATGTTACTGTTAGAAAGTGAAGGCCTTGTTACATTTGAGCCTTGTCTGATAAGAAATTTCACCTCAACTACTACTTCCAATCGTACAGGAACTCCTCAGCTGTCCGGTTGCGCAAAATGTCGCTGGAAAATCTGATTTCCCGAACCACCTAATCTGTCGTTGCTTGCAAGTTTAATCCGACTTTGCATTTGTATATTTGAACTTGCTCTCGATTACTTCAGAAATCAACATCATGGAATTGTCAATATTCTTTCCATACTTAAAGATATTCATTTTCTGTACTCTCCTCTTAAGATACTCAGATGCTAACACATGGGTCAATATTTAATGAGCTAAGGCAGACAATTATCGAGATCGTGTTCTGGTTACTTGTCAAATCAATTTGCCAACCTCGACACGGTCTTCAATTAACAAGAGATTTCGGACAAGTCCCGAAGGAGCAATCAATATCAATTAGGGTTTGCTTGATTCGGGATTTTATTTGGCATAACCTAAGAACATCATATGTTTGGTAGGTCGTATCATCTTGTATTCTATTAGGAAGTCGAGTAATTGGTGGGTTTGAAGTGGGTCTCGCATATTCATATCCCGACAGAAATAGATTTTCCACTTGTAAAACACGGTTGAATTTGATACGGACTTTGATATAATCAGATCTTTTCGAGACGGGTTAAGAACCTCATGAATTATTAACACGTAATTTTCTTTCTTAGCAATTTTTAGTCGATGGCTTTCTTTCCAAACAAAAATTTTGCACAAGCTGGGATAACTTTGTGATGTAGGTAGATGTAAACAATGTTTATAGCTCGATTCGGCAAGGCGTTAGACCCAAGAATCCATCGCCCAGTATTTTTTTCTACATGATAATCTCTCTCTCGCCCGCAAATAATTTATGCGAGGAGAAAACTTGGGATGAGCAGTGGTCATATAAAATTCCAGTCCTGCGTTCAAACAAATCCAGCTATTTCTGCTCTCCCAATATATATATATATGCGTGTAACCACGACAATTGTGTTAAGAAATACACCTAACACCATCCCATCAATAATTTTTATTTGAATATTCTAACCCCTAGAATGATATGAACTCATGACCTCCCTCCTACTCTAATACTATATAAAATTTTATGGAACCGCTGCCACATATTTTAAAAGCTTAAACTTATATATAGAAAGAAACCGCGTGTATATAGAGAGTATATAATTCTCATGGTCAAGCAATATAGAATATTTCAACACGTGCAAGCCAAATCAGAAATGACACGTGGAATTTAACAAACGAGATGGATGCACACAAGAAATAAATTGGGGCAGAATTGACCTCGATACCATATTTTTAACATTTGAATAGTATAATACTCCCCCTCATGTATAGGTTGGGAAACAAATAAGGGGTATGAAAAGAAACAAGGTCACTTCTTTGACCGGTTTCCCCTTTTTAGGATTGGAGCAATAATTAAGGAAAAAAAAAATTAACTTTTTTCCGTAGCTCACAAATTCAATTATATATATAGAGCTTCTATTCACTCCTCGAATTTGTTATCCTCGAATTTGTTAACTGTGATATCTTACCCGACTCAAAATTAATGAAGTCCAAATTTTAAACATCACAAACTTATTAACTCTAAACCTTTCTACTATGATTTATGATGTTACCTAGGCTATTTAGTAATAGCAACACCTAATCTACACCAACTTAAAGCATTGATAAATTCAACTTAAACCATAGCAGTCCAACCAAACTCGAAAATCCAAATCAACCTCTCATGACTAGCCAAAACTGAAATTCACCATGCTAGCCCACTTTTCAACTCAAAATAACTTAACTAGATGAGTACGTATTGTGTCTAAGTTCAACAAATGCCGGAAAGAGACTTGTTGCAGTATACAAGTTCTTGAGATAATTCTTTGTTGGTGATCTCATATTTGAACTTGAGATTATGGAACGGGATCGTCTCTACATCAACTAAGTGGTGTACTTTGTTATCCAGCTATCTTACCTTTTACTAGCCTTCATCTGTCTTAGTGTAAGCCCAGAACTAGGAACAGTAACATCTCTAATTGAGGAAAAGGGAACTGTCAAGGGAGTGCAATACAAGACCAAGACCGGAGAAGAGTTGAAAGCATATGCTCCCCTCACCGCCGTACGTGATGGTTGCTTTTCAAACCGACGTTGCTCCCTCTGCAATCCGAAGGTGAATATGCAGGGTCAGTTGAGGAGATTGATCTATATTCTGAAGTTGTCAACAACATTTTGTGCATTCGCAGATCATGCTCGATCTTGCTTGAGTTGAAGTAATATGTTCCCTATGTCTACAGGTTGATGTCCCTCTCATTTCGTGGGGTTAGTCGTGGAGAATTGCGGATCTTCCATTCCCAAATCATGGCCATGTCATACTGACAGACCCTTCACCTATCTTTTATCCGATCAGCAGCACTGAGTTTCGTTGTCTGGTCGATGTCCCAGGCCGGAAATTGCCCTGTAGCCGGTGGTGAAATGGCCATATATTTGAAGACAAATGTTGCTCCACAGGTATATATTGAAACTGCTTGGCAATAGCATTTCTCATAGTCACATAATTTGACTAGTTAAGCACCAGAGGTTACCTCTGGTGCTCATCCGTTTCTGCTACTCTTGCTCTCTAACCTAGATATATTGGGCTGATCAAAGAATCTTGTGTTTCAGGTTCCCCCTGAATTGCACAAAAGGAAACATAAAGTCGATGCCAAATAGAAGCATGCCTGCTAATCCCCAATTTACTCCTGGAGCTCTTCTGATGGGAGAAGCGTTTAACATGCGCCATCCATTGATAGGAGGAGGAATGATCGTGGCTCTATCTGATATCGTCGTGCTAAGAACCTACTCAGCCCACTTCAGGATCTGATTGATGCATCGGCTCTATGCAAATATCTTGAATCATTTCATACTCTGATGAAGGTGTGAAAGGTTTTCCACTTGACCCTAAAGTAAATTAGTGTTGAAATAGAGCGTTGATTCTCAATCTGCATGCTAACCAGACTTTTCCTTTTCTTCAGTCTGGGGCATCAATCATCAACATACTAGCAGGTACTCTGTAGTCTGTACAAGGTTTTCTGTGCATCTCCGGACCTGGCAAGCAAGGAAATGCACCAAGCATGCTTCGACTATCTGAGCCTTGGCAGTGTATGCTCAAGTAGGGCAGTCTCTATGGTCTCGGGTCTAAACCCCCATCTAATGAGCTTGTTATGCCATTTCTTAGCTGTAGCTGTATATGTTGCTCAGCGGTTATGTCTTCCATTCCCTTCGCTGAAACATGTGGCTTGGGGCCAGACTGATTTCAGAGAGTATCAACTTTCGACTTTAGGATCCTTATCTCAAACATACATGGTCCTTGAAGTGGCTAGCATTAGACGAAAGGCAACAATTTCTAATCAGCGTTTCTTATTTCAGGGTGCATCAGGTATTGTCTTCCCATAACAAGGGATGAAGGAGTAAGGCAGATGTTCTTCCCCGCAACAGTGCTGGCTTACCACAGAGCTCCTCCTGCTAACTAACAGAATGAAGCAAGCTTGATAAGCACACGAATATGTGATTGATGTTTAGTTCTTTCAATTACTTTCCTCTCCCATAGTAGATAAAGAGGGCTCATAGTTATACTACACTCGGTAGAGATTTGTGCAGCACAACTCTACTTCTGTCGCGATATGCAGATTCATTCAGAATCCCTGGAAGATTGAACTTTCGGTTGTGATCCTTTCACATGAAATCCATGGACAGCAGAAGCAATTCTGCACCTGTTTATTCACAGAAATGTGACATGAAAGAGCAAACAAAACATCGAGTTCACAAATTAGCTCCTTTGATCTGCTCATCAGAAACATCAGGAGCATATAAATAATCTGCGCCCTCACCACAATCCATCAGTTACCCGGAATTCTACTTGCAAAAGACGTCATCATAACACTGATAATATAGAAGGATAAAAGTTGCAAATTCTTCAAATAATCCAAACAGCCTGCTGACCAAAACAAAATCCATTTTCGACATGTAAAATGTGACTGCTAGAAAGTCAAGTCCATATCATATTTCACTTCATCTGATTCACATCGTAGAGGAGCTTCTCAGCTGTCCAGGTGCAGCAAAATGTCAACTGACCATCTCACTTCTTGTTATCTTCTAATTTGGCATTTTAGGAGATGGCTTGCAAGTTTAACCTGGCTTTGCTTTTTTATATTTGAAATGGCTTTTGCTTACTACAGAACTCAACATCATCGAATTGTCAATGTTTTCTTCATACGTAACATTACTCTCCTCTTTGTAAGCCCCAAAATATCCATAACCAGAATCTAGAACGTAATAGATAAAAATGGATTTGCGCACTTAATTTGGAATCCATCGTTTTTTATGCAGAATAGCGACAATTCAAAACTCAAAGTGCTTCTCTTCTATGGCCCTTTGTATTACTAGCTTAATGAGACTACCCTTTATAAATTTTCAACCACGGACCTTTTCATCACAAGTCGAGCTCTACTTGACCCACACTAGCCAGCCTCATATTAGACTAATTAAGAATATTTATATTTTACCTAATTAAAACAATTCTGTAAAATGGTAAATTTCAATCTCAATTGATGTAGCCTAGATTAGAAAAACTCTTATACTCTTAAGTTACTCATATTCTAACGCATGTTAGTTGTCCAGCCATTTTGGTATTTGATCTAGACAACTAACCAACATAGTAATTGTATTACGCTTGAATTCCTAGAACTTGGTATTAATAAGGACAGATAA
>BCNH02000009.1:15438623-15458111 GCA_001662345.2 Metrosideros polymorpha var. glaberrima
CCCTCTATGAAAAATTGTCATTGGAATGATTTAATCGTTTCTTATCAGAGAATCATAAACTGCTGATTACCACACGATACATTTTTTTTTTAATCAAAAGAGCTTATTAATTCTAACAAATTTTCCTTCTTTTGGATTTGAAACTTGCTCGAATTAGATCTTTTCGATTTAAAAATTGAAAATAAGTTACGCTCAAGAAGTTGCTCCAACTTATTAATTGACACTAACCCTGAATCCTTATCGAGAAATAAATCAATACTAAGCTCCGTCACGTAACGTAGAATTTCCTACGGTCTCTACGCAACGAAACCCAAAACAAACTTGGCAACAGCCATTCTTGCAAAAGCTACGAGCGGTATCCACATTCATCGCAGAAAGGCTCGATTTTGCTCATTCCCCCTTCGACACACGATCGTCGAGCTCTCGCACAGCGGTTGATTCCCGCACTTACTGTTGGGAATTTGAAATTAGGGTTTCCTGCGCAAGGGAACTGCTTCAATCCTCCAATTTATCAGCTTGGCGCATAACCCCTTGATCGATCGATCGATCAAATTCGGTATGTTTCGATTAATTTCTCCCTGTTGGGTTAGATTCCTTTACCGTTCAGTCATGGGTAATCGCAAGCAATGCAAGATAGGTTGAAATTTCGTAGCTTTGATCATTCAGTCGTGTTAGTTTGTTTGATGCTTGCTTTTAGTCTAACGGGAAAATCTTTTGTGTTCTGTGTTCCCGCGGAGGTGATCATCGCTCGTCAAATTCGAATTTCAATCCTTTTGGAAGCTGGGGAGTTTGTAAATGAGAAAAAGATCATAACTTTTGATGTGTGCAGTCTGATTATGTCAAATTAAGAGTGTTGAATTTTCTGACGGAAAAGGAGAAACCCGACTTGAGAAACTTGAGTGAGATACTTGTCAGTTAGGAAAAGTGAGGGAAAAGAAGCAACTTTGTGACGCCTGTGATTGCGTCCTGAAAAGACTACATTGGTGATGGAAGTTTTGCTTAGGAAGATAAATCCTTTGATTTTATAAAAATGAGATACACTGTCTCATATGGTTATTGTACTGTGCTCTTTAGGGTCCGATGGATTTGGAAACGGAAAACAGAATAGCCGCAATCCTTATGAAAGAAGCAGCAGAGTCACGTCGACAAGCTGAGAAAGAAGGTGCACTTGCCTATCTTAGCAAGCCCTCTGTTAGGACTCAGCCCAATTCGAGGTTTCTCACCGCAACTGTTCTTGGGGTGCAACAAGGTTAGGCCTATCTTTGTGTGTTTAAAGTTGCACATTTTTTCCAAGGCATGTGATTGGGTCACTTAAGAAACACCAAAGTGGACACTTCTGGAGCATGTGTATTGTTTTCATCGTTGTGGTTAGTGGACCAAGAGTGACGCTCTTGAAGGATTTTGTCATTTGTTTGATTGAGGCGCTCTAGACTTGCGTGTCATTGCATAGTCGCATGCCCTCTGCAATCTATGTGTTTCAATATTATGCTCTCTTGTTTTCTGTAAGAATGTTGCATCTCTCATTATATCCAGCAAGTGATCAATGGAATTTTTTAAGGCAAGGCTAATGATGCCATTTTGATGTGATTTCTTCTGTGTGATTTCATTCCTACTTTTTGAGTTAAATCTGAGTGTGCTTTACCTTGATGAATTGCAAGCTGTTTGCTTTATGAATTTTTCTTGTCGTTTCCCATTTGTAACAGTTAGCTCCAATTTAGAATTCTTTAATAATAATGTCTGCTTTAGTTTGTAATTTTTTGTTAGCTGTCTCCATGTTCAGCCAATAAAGCTGTGGAAGTGAACGAAATGTGGCGACTGCGTCAGAAGGAGCTGGAGTTTGATAATAGGATCAAAGGAAGATCAAGAGACGAGAGCAGCAGTAGGAGGCACCATAAGTATGCCAGTTCTTCGAGGAGCACCAGCAATGGGCATGATATAGATGATTACCATGCTGAACCTTCATGTTCTCAAAGTAGAAGTGCACATGAAAGTTGCAATAAAAGAGGAGATGAAGGTTTGGGGGATGAAGAGATTGAAGATTTTCTACACTCAAGGTCACAGCCTCTTTTTTTCCTTTTTTTCCCCTCTGAGAACACATGCATGTCTTTATTTTGTTGTGAAGTGCGTGCTTGTTTTGTTTGGAGAGTAGAAGAAGTAGGCATTGACTCCTAAAATAAATACTATTCCGGATGCAGGGTCAAGCGCGGCAGAGGTGCTATAGGGTCGAGGATGGATGAAACAGGTCCCTACCTTCCTTCTTGCCTGGGTTCCAAGGAGTTGTCTCCAAGTCCCGAGCTTAGGGAAGCACGTGTAACGTATGGACCAGAGAAACCATATTCACTTGTGGCTTCTGGATCACCCAAAGAGGACGATCACAAAGACAGGCATAAGAAGGCGAAGAAGGTCCACTTCAGCTCGAGCAGAAAACACCCCAGTAAGCACAGATCTGAAGGTAAGTCTAGGAAAAAAAAGAAAGAGAGGAACAAACATAGAAAGTAGTGTGGAGATGTAGCTAATGTGATTACTTCTACGGCACTTGGCAAATTCTTGGGATTTCAGGTAATATTTTTGGTATGGTATGGGATTAAATCACAGTAATGAGAGTATCTATTGGAACAGTTTGCAACAGTGCACCGAGATGGCGTGAAGGGTGCCCGTTTGCCGTCCTTCAAGTTCTTTTTAGATTATCTCTTTTGATCAGATTTCGACCTCGAAATCTTGTTAACCCGAGTGACGTATACTGTACTAATAGCTAAGCTTTATGAGTCGTCCAAAAATGTCAATCTTCACTAAGAGTGCTAAAAGAGAAGACCTTTTATTTGCTACTCTTTATAGTCAAAAGAGAATTGTTCCTTGCCGAGTACTTGTCACTTGTCAGAGTAAAACGTGAGATACTATGTTCATTACTCCTATAGCCCTCGAGCATCACTTTCATCGATAGGGTAAAGAGAGTGAGTCATGTTGGACAAGCTCACTAAAAGTAAAAGCTAATCAAGCCATCAAGAGATTTTTGCTAAAATCCACTACCCCCTCCCGGTTGATCTCTTTCAAGCTCCGTCATTGGTTCCTTCTTTTCCAAAATCGCCATTGCTTCACAGTGACTAATGAGGCATATAAAGTAGGGAATTCGAATAAGGATATGAAGTAACGCAGTTTTTCCCAAAAGATAACTTAAAATGAATATTGTCTCAAATAAGAGCATGAAGTAGTAAATAACTCTCAAATGAGGGCCTAAATTCACCGGCTGACCAAATCGTGTTGGCCGACGAGCACATGCCTCTCACATGCCAATTTCCAAGCCATGGCAGAGGCACGTCCGTCCAAGATATTATTTTTCTTTCTTCTTTTGTTTTTACCTCTCTTTTTTCCTTTCTTCTGTTCATTTTCTTCTTCGTTCTTCTCTTTTTCGCCGATTCCTCTGGTTCCAATCGGATTGTGGCTCCGATAATGTATTTGGAGCACACCCAACTTGGTTATATTGAGGCTGGGATTGGTCCAGAGATGTGGTTGAAGCAAGAGTGGCAATCGAAGCAGACCAAGTGACAACACTTTGGATCGGCCCGGAGATGGAGTTGAAGCTTAAATTGAGCCGGAACAGCATGGTGGAGTTGGTGAGACTCGGGGCAATCGTCCCTGGTGAGCCGCTGCCGTTCACGGGCTGGATTTACAGTTTGAGTCCTTCTCCTTCGGGAAACTGACTCGATTGAGCCGGGCCTGGATCTGGATGTGACTCTCCGGTTGTGACTCTTTGCAGATCCAGGTTCGGGGGAAGTTCAAAGCCGGAACGACGAAACTAACTCGACTGAAGCACTGTCGCCACCGTTCGCTGCTTGCTCCTCGCCGTCCTCTTCTCGAAATCGAAGAAGCCCTTCAAGCAGCCGCGGAGCTTGAAGATTTGGCTGCAAGATGCCAAAGAAGATCAGATCAGAGGTAGCCGAGGCATGAATGATGGCGCAGAGAAAAGAAAAACGAACAAACAAAGGAAAAAAGAAAAATTAATGTATTGGACAAAAATGATCCTATCGTGGCCTGAAAAGTGGCATGTGAGATGCACATGCTTGCCGGCTGGTGAAAATTTGGTCGACTAGCCAAGTCAGCCCATTATTTGAGACTAAATTACCATAAGGTACACTCCCAATTTTTTTTAAAAACTTCAGCCTCTTATTTGAAAATTTCTAAAAGCACGAAGGCTTTTTTAGGGATATCATGGGTCTCATAAGCTCCTGGCCATCTTTCCTATTGAACATAATCATGTTTTGAGATTTCCTCATTGCAAAAAGATGGGAAAAAGTACTAGAAAAGTCCCAAAACTATTACATTGATACCAATTCAATCATCAACTTTTCAATTGGACAATTTAGTGCTAAATATTTTCACATTAGTACCAATTCAGTTCATCTGGCCAATTTAAGCCGGAAAGTGATGATGTGGACATTGACTGTCATACGTGGCACGATCAATGCTGATATGGATATTTTTTATACTTTTTTTTGAATTTTTGAATATTTTTCCTTTCTCTTTTTTTTTTTCCTTATTACCCTCCACTAGTCGCCAGCCGACAGAGGTCGTCAGTCGCTACCAAGGGCAAGGGCTAGGTGAGGGTCCCCTTGGCGGATTTGGCAAGGGGCGACCCTCACCCAGCCCTCGTCGACCCTTGCCTATGGCCTCCACCAAGGTAATAAGGAAAAAAGAGAAAGGAAAGAAAAAAAAAAAAAAGGCAAACAGCAGAAAAAATAATAATAATATTCGAAAAAAGTATTTAAAAATTAAAATAAATGTCCAAGTTAGCGCTGGCTATGCCACGTAAGATAACTGGCATTCACGTCAACAATTTTCAACCTAAATTAATCGAATGGACTGAATAGGTACCAATGTGAAAATGTATAGGACTAAATTGATACAAATACAATAAATTTAGGACTTCTTTGGTACTTTCTGCAAAAAAAAGATGACATATCGTGGAGAAGCCAGTCCAAAATTGCTTTGCATTTCCCTATCTTCAAAAGGTCTCCAAGGAATCAACTTGCTTGGCAAAAAGATAAAATTCCATTTTTATTGTCAATAATTCTTTGCAAGAAGTTTTTTCGAGCATTGACATATTATTATTGTAAGGAAAAATTACACAAATGGTCCCTGAACTTTAGCTTAATACGCAATGCCATCTCTAAATTTTAACCCAATGTGAAATATCATCTCTAAACTTTTCATTTGTTCAATGTAATTCCTAATTTTTTTATACATGTTCAATTTAATCTCTAAACTATATAAAAATATCCGATGATATCCTTTCATTAATTTAAGTTAAAAGAATTTTCTAATTTGACTTCCTATTTGGTAATTTTGTACGGTGGGCAAAAACATAATGTCGATTATTTGCATGAAATATTCAACTCAAATCAAGATATAATAACACACGTCATCAAATAACATGATTAATCATTTTTCAAACTAAGCAAATTAAACAAATAAACAAATATTACTACATTTTAATTTGAGTTGAATATCATGCGTGGATAATTTATACGTAATGTTTTTTTTTTGTCCACCATTCAAAAATATCATATTGAGAGCCCAATTAGCTACTACATTGAACATTTTCATATATTCCAATGAATAAATTAAATAAGCACTAAAAATTCAAGAACCACATTGAACAAATTAAAAGTTCAGGAACAATATTACACATTGAGCAAAAGTTCAAGAACGACATTGCACATCGGATCAAAATTCAAATATCATTTGTGTCATTTTTTCCTTTTTGCATTGTCTTCGAACAAGAGTATCTTCCATGGCAAAACAGTTCTAATAGCCGAATGAGATATGAAGAGTTCAAAAACTTTAAAAAGAAGCTTAGAGAGGAGATACCCGACATAGTTGAACTCCTTCCAATGCGAGAAAGCTAACAAACAAACCAAGCAAAAGGTCGACAAAACAGGAGCTGCTCATGAGGCAGTCAAGTCAGTTCAAGCATGACGCAACAATGCTATATTTTCCTTGCAATACAATTTCAATAAAAGCCAAAAACTAACCACAATGTGTAAGAGGCACCGATTGTCTTGCACACTTACCCTGCAATTGATATACAACCCCAAGAATGAGATATTGCAAGTCCACAATCCTCTATTCCTTCGAAAAGATACAGATTCAAAAATTCGTAGCTTTTCTTAGTCCTTTTGGTAGAGCTACAACAGTACATGTAATACCACATACATTGAAATGATATGAAAACGAAGTACTAAACACTGCTAGAAAATTGTTTAGGATACTCAGCATGTTGCCATGCATGGGATCTGATGTCATGATTCTTCATAATGGTGATCTGTCTCATCAAAGATCTCCTCCTGAAGAATGCCACAAAGGAATATGTCAGAAACAAGGTGATTCATAGATATATTGTTTAGAATGCAAGCAACGTTTAAGTATATATGAGACCTGTAGCAGTTCTTCTATGACATCTTCCATGGTTATTATGCCCACTGCTTCCTCTTCTTCAGCGAGCTTTGGAAGAGGACCTCCATCTATTTGTAGGATATCTGCATACATGTAATTTGTCCACTTCTTGCTCCTTGAATTTCCCTTAAATGAGTTATTTGAGTTGGGGAAGCTCTTCCATTTTTGCAGAGATCTCTTGCTTTTCAATTTCTTCTCTTGCGGAGTCTTTTCACCATCAATGTCCACCTCGACATCTTTCACAGTACCTAGTTGAAGAGAAGTTGCAAATTCCAGTTAAGTTGACAGAAGATTAACGGGAACATTCTCAAATGAGCGCTGTAAATTGGAACTTACTATCAACTGGGCTCTTGTCGGCAGACGGCTCTGTTGTCTCGTTATGCTGTTTCACAACAACAGCCATGTGGCTGTGACCTTTCTGAAACTCATTTAATATGTCGTATAGAGGCATTGTTTCTGGAACCCTTCAGTCATAGCATAAAAAAACAAGCTATCATTAATATGATAGCCATACTCATGAACCTCTCCGCTAGTAAATTGCAAACAATCAATCCATAGAAATGGACCTTGGAATTTTCCGAATGGTAACATTTTTCACTGGTACTTCATCTTCTGGGTGAATGGTCAGCAAATTCTTCACCTAAATGACAGGCATATTACATCTTCCTTAAAAATTGTGTTAAATAAAATGAAAACTGCACGACATTGTTCAATTGCAATATTATCCTCTAAAGTCAAGGTATTTAAAGTCTATTAAAGCACTGAATAATACTTGTCACATCATCAAGCATCTCTCAAATATAACAAAGTCGTGAAGTATTTTACAATTCCATCAAATCTGAAAAGCAGGAGACAAATAAATCACTATCATTTAACTTATTCTTATAAAAAGAAGAAACACAAAAATAAAAGTTTCTTGTAGATACCAGAATCAATCCAATTATGTTGGTAGGTTGCTCATAGAAAACCGGCACTCTGCTGTGCCCTTTCTCCAAAACCAAGTTCATCAAATCCCTGTGTCATGACAAGTAAGTCCCAAGATTCAAAGCCACAGAAAGAGTGCTAAAAAAATCTAATGCATTGGAAAAAGCTGCTCAACCGATCGAGCTTGGCATTGATGTCAACGGCAAATGTATCGGATATAGGAGACATGGCATCACGAGCTGTCTTTTCGGTAAGTTGAAGTGCTCCGGCAATAATAGTTGTTTCATCATGCGTCAATTCTCCCCCCTTTCCAGCCTGTATGTGGAAGGTAAGGCATGGCATAGAATAGGTTATAAGCACCATCATCCAACAAATAAACTAGCTTGATTTGCTCACATCCAAATAACAAAGTAACTCAAGAAGGAAGCACTGTAAGATATATACCTCATTTCCATGCAAGTCGACAAGGGTTTTAAGCTCAGCTCTGCGGAAGAGAGCTACATGTCCATGGCCAAGTAGAAAGTCTAATAACTGGAAGCAAAGAAGAAACAAAAAGGATGGTGAGCAAGTAAGCCAAAGTAGATAATAGAAAGCAACTTTCCTAAACCCTACAACCACCACCTTGCTGATTGGATATGCAACAGGAAAGCAGATCCAAACAAGAACACGCACAGCTGGAGCCACAGCCGCACCAATTGCCAAACCATATCGAGAACAAACAGACTGCGGAATTATCTGTTTCACGAAGCAAACGGAAACAACTATTTAGTCCATCAACAGATGAATATCAAATTAAAACTTTAATGCCAACAAAAATCCGAGATGCATACTTCACTCGTGCATTATAACTGATAGGGGAGAAGACCTCATCTAAATCAGCAGACTACCCCCCCAAAGTTGCACTACCAAAAATCCTCGTGACAGAAGAATTTGACCTTATATTTCCCTCACAAACTAAATCTAAGTCCATGGTCCACCAAACATTCTTCACCTATTATGAAGAGCAGATGTTACTCCAAGCATATGAGAAGTGATTTCCCACCTCTCCAAACAGAAGAATCAAGGTCACCGAGATCAGGATAGCAACCCAAGCTTTAACTATACTGTCGAGAAAAATAGGAAGTGCCTGGAGACGAAGAAGAAAAGGCACATGAGACGTAAGCAACCATAAAACCAAAGTGTTTATTTATATACAAGTTATTGTAATTTACCTCCATTGCAGCAGCATTGCATAATAGTAATGTGCAAAGCAGAAGATGTTGATTTTTGACAACTGGCAGTATCTTGGCTATAAAAAAGCATAAGTGGAGTTGGAAAAATGTATATGGAATCAACAAAGTTGTAACCCAACAACTCATAATAGAATGGAATAGAAGGCGAGGAATTAATTGAAAAGCAATTGCAACATAGCTAATTGACAAGAGTCACTTCAACACTGATCGTCACAAACTGGATAGCAAGTATGCCAATCTTTGCCGCACCCAAAGACCAAAACTGACCACCCACAACTTGTTATTATCAATGGATTTCAATCTTTACGAAGTCTTACCATCTACGAATTGTTTACATGATTCTTAAAATCCCAACCATTTTCCTTTGTTCTTTCTGGTAAGTGCTTTCTACCAATTTCAAATCAACCACACTGGATGCAAGCATGTGGACCCTCGCAGATCTTGATCATCACCCCTTCCGAATCAAATTCGCTCATTGCTACACTTATTTTCTACTTATTATGAGTGATGACAACAGATCACGATCCAAATTAGCTTATTATTAGATGGTAATCATAATTACAAACTTGTATCTTTTAGCCATGCAGTTGAGCCAAGGTCTACCATAAATCACATTGGTTGCATTAATACTTGCCAACTGCAAGCTCATATTAAAGATAACTTAAGCGCTTTGCAGAAGCAAAAATCTCATTATTATGTGTCAAGATATTATATATTTAGTAGCTTAGAGGAAGGGACTCCTTCAGCTTAGAGAGTTGAACTCTAGAACCAACATTCCTTTCCTTTGTTTCTGGATAAAATTTTCCAGAAAAACGATCAAATCCTATCCTTAATGAGGTCCCCATGTTACAGAACACCTGATAGCTGCATCATGGGAACAAATAACTGATTTCGACCTGCCCACTACAAAGCAAGATCCAGCTTGAATGGGAGCAAAAGTATCAGCAGCACCCGCCATAACTACAAGCCCACGCTGCCAAATGATACCGGTACCACCATTTTGCCCCGTATTCACCAAACTACACTAATTCGCCTTAACCAAGTGATGTCACATGTTTTAACGGTACGCTCTGATTTGAACGGGGAAAGAGCAGTAGAAGTGCCCTGCCCCTACCCAGAGCTTTTACATGCTTTCTTTCACATATTACAACACAAACAGACATTTTGCTACAGGTCTCGTTAATCAGGCGATTCAACATCATCATTCACCATAGATAGTTGAAGAATGAAAACAGAAGATTTCATTCAAGGATAGCAAAGTTTTGGGTAGATAATTGCACGAGAAGACCAAATTTCGCAATCAGAATTCTATAACTTGCTACTTTCTAAATAAAGCCCCGACTTACAGACTTCGATTATTTAAAAGTTCTCAAGAGGTGTCCACGAGCAATCTTAAATGGCAGAGTTGGCAACAACTTCTAGTTCGATCGAGATTACGACATCAACCAAGAGAAACCCTATCAATTGAGCGACAACGCACCTGCTTGCTTGCGATCCTTAGGCGTACCGGACTTGGCAAGAACCTCGAGATCGACGAGGCTCATGGACATAAGCCCCAACGTGAGGCCAGACATCACTCCGGCGAACACCACCAGGAACACCACGATCAATATGTGGATGAAGAAGTTGGTCTCGCAGCACTCGTAGTGCGCCGCCATTGAAACGCTCTCTCCCTCCTCTTCGATTCCCGCTTCCGCAGCTCGTAGCTCAACGTTTTGCAAAAGAAAACCCCCGGTCGGCGGTCGGTGTCAGAGAAGGGACAAGCGGAGCTGCTCGATCGTCTCCATGGCCCAGAATTCGCTCAAAGCAATCGAAACGCGCTCCCTGTAGATCAGTATTAACGAGGTTCCGCGAGATAGCAACGCTGCTCCTCTTCTTCTTCTTCGGCGGTGATCCGGCGAGAGAGAGAGAGAGAGAGAGAGAGGAGATGACGACGAGAGCTGACCGAGGAGAGAGAGACGGGTAAAACAGAACCACCCGGGGCAGGGTCGATCCAGGGTGGTAGAATTTATACCAAAAATCAACGGTTCTCCGGAATCGAATGGAATCGAGTCAGTTTTAAATATTATTTTTACTATTTTTTATAATAAGAAAAGAAAAGGCACCGGGCCCCCCCTCTGTTCCTTTTGCCTTAACGTCTCCTCCAATTTGTTAATTATTTGTGATCACATGCATCCCATTTAGCTAAACAACGTTCCGTTATCTTTGCTTACGAATCCTAGGATACTTTTTGGTGCCGTTCGGTACAAGGTCACCATTAAATAAGTAAACAACGAGGATGAGTGCACCTGCAATTTTGAAATCAAAAAGTACAATTGAGTTTAAAAATTTTTTAAAATGTGTAATTAAATCTCGAAACTTGTCGAATCGGTGCATAAAATGTAGACGTGGCATGTCAATAACCTCTAAAGATAGCTCGCGAATTTGTAAGGATTTGGCATTTCTAACTTCCCTTTCTTAATGATTTTTAAAAAGAAAATCCCTTGGCATTTACACTTTTTGCGGATAAATAGACTTAGAATTATAAATCTCGTGCAATGTCCACGATAAAAGAACTCCTTGGCATTTACACCGGACAGGAAAGCTCTGTCTTCTTCTGCAGTGATCCGACGAGAGAGAGAGAGAGATATGAGAGAATAAAATAATAATTGGAAATGCTGAATGAATGCGCCAATAGCTAGCGTGGTGGTTAAGATAACGTTTTTTTTTTTTTTTTTGGTCTGAAGTTAAGATAACGTTGAAATCTGGAGACATAGGTCAATAAAAGGACAAGACCAAGACCCATGCCGTACGCGTGATGCGCGGTGGTCTCGAATGTACGGTCAATTATTAGTGATCACATCGCATCACCGTTGATTTTACTTTTACGTCAGCTGCTGGGTCAATTATTGGTGATCACATCGCATCCCCCTCGATTAAACATTTCAATAGTCGAATTATTATTCAATCTGAAATCGATCTAAACCTTTTTCATTAATGCTTTTTTTTTTTCCATGAAGAATGAATAATTTAAAAAATATTTTTTAATCAATAAAAAATCATTTTCATTAATTTATGTCTAAACAATTTCATAATCGATAAATATATTTCTCAGGACAATTTCAAATAAGAGTCAGAAATGTCCTTATTTTTAAAAAAATGCTCAAAATAGACATTATTTTAAATAAAGGCGTGAAGTGGTCGTAATATTTTCCAATAAAGGCATGACCTAGCAAATATTCTGACTTGTCAAGGGCATTTTTGTCCAAAGACAATTTAAATTTTAAATCATTTTTTCTTTTCTTTTTCCCTTTTTTTTTCTTTGTTGCAGTCGGCGAAGGCGACCCTCGCCCAAATCTCTAGTGAGGGCCAGCCTCGCCTATGGCTGGCGAGGGCGACCCTTGCCCAGCCCTCTCCAGGCATCGCCGATGGCCAACCATTGCCTGAGACCACCACTGACGAAAAGGAAAGAAAAAAAACAAAAAAGGAAAAAAAAGTAAAGGACGAACATGCTCTTGACTAGTTGGAAGATTTGGCTAGCCCCTTTCTTTGAAACTGACATGGCCATTTTGGACCTCCTTTGAAAAAATGAGGTATTTCATATCCTTATTTGAAATTTTACATATTTCGTATTCATTTATTTTTATGAGCGATACAAACGATCATTTTAGGAAAATATTAGTCCCACCAACCGCATGCAAGTCATTCTAAGTCAATGCCAGTCAAAGGTGTGGACATAATCGGTCCGTTGGGCATACAGAGTGTGCAATGTCCCTCTAGATAGTCAAATCTTCACGTTAAAAAAGCTATGTCATAATGTAGTTGCTCATCTCTATTGAAAATAAAATTTAATTACTTTTCTGGCAAATTACTTCAGAATGCGCATCCTTTTCTTTATAATTTCAATACAATTTCATTTCCTTTAGCAACAGTTATTGCTTAAGAGTTAGGAAATCCACCAAGGCAATTTCTTTCTATGCTATTTCGTTTATATAGCAAATAATTAGTATGGCTCGTTCCCCGGAAGAAGTTTTTCCGGGATCCTCGATTTATAAAAGGGCTTCGTTGAAAAGTGTATCGTGAGAAATTGTCGGCAACCAATCAACAAGCCTTACGGTATCGACACACCTGTTGTCATCATAATAGGTGTAATCAATGTTGTAAGAATCAAACTATATCCCGTTATGTATCCTTAACAAGTCCCTCCGGCGAAAGTAGTTAGTACGATCCTTTATAAGCATTCGAACTACTTTGGTTTTGCTTCTTTCGATGGTCCTTGGTGTTAAAGAAGGGTCTCGGCATATTTCTATTCTCGTGCTTTCATTATTTCTCTAAGATGTTCGACCAACGTCATGCAACAACCGATAATCTCAAGGAATTTGAGAAGACATGTTGCCAATGCCAAAACATCCACAAGTCGAAAGGTTGGGAAAAGTACCCAAAAAAAGTCTGAAACATATTGCATTGGCACTAATTCACTTCTAAACCTTTCAATTGGACAAATTTAGTCATAAACCATTTTACATTGGTACCCATTCAATCCATTTGATCAATTTAGGCCAAAAATCGCTGACATAGACGTTGGCTGTTCTACGTTGCGCGGCCGACACTAATTTGAACGCTTTTTTAAATTTTTTAATTTTTTTCTTTTTGTCAGTGGCTCGTTCGGCCATGGCCGACTCATCGGGCCATGCCTAGACAAGGGCAAGCGCCAACGAGGCCCCCTCGCCAAATCTGGCGAAGCTGACCTATGCCCAAGCTAGGGTGGCCTTGCCGCGCCTCGCCTCACCTCCCATGGGCGAGGGTGAGTCCCAACAAGCCTCGTCCTGGCACGGGCGAGGGTCGACCTCGCGTCAAGGAGGTTGACCCTCATTGAGGCCATGGCGAGGCGTAGGAAGGTCGCCATGGCCTCGCCAGATCTAGCGAGGGGTGCCTTGCCTAGGTGCGGCACAGCAAGGTCAACCCTCGTTGGCCATGGCTTGTGGCCAGACCAACCATCAATAAAAAGAAAAGGGAATGGAAAAAAAATATTTAAAAAAATGTTCACGTCAGCGTTGGTTATACCACATAGGATGACCAATGTTCATGTCAATAATTTTTTACCTAAATTGGCCGGATGGACTAAATTGATACTAATGTAAAAGGTTCAGAATTAAATTGGTCTAATTAAAAGGTTTATAACTGGATTGATACCAATACAATAAGTTTTGAATCCCCGTCAAGGTTTCACGCAGCTTCTGACAAACTGTATCTGCTTGTCTTTCATACTCGACCCTGCATCATGAGATTAAGTAGGAGTGTCAAGGAGCCATACTATTGAGGCGTAATCCATCGGCAGCAGGCTCTTTCATATGCTAGAGAGAAGTGGCAAATGGGGGAAAAAGGCGTCGACAGATGAGAAGTTGCCAGCTGAGTACCTTCTACCCTGGTGAGTGGTGAGTCACACTGCCAATCGACGTGACAACCACGGCGGTTCCCGTACAGAAAGCTTCGTCGGCATCATGAATTTGGAAGGAAGGAAACATAATTCCGCATATTAGCCCAACTGTCCCGCCATATTAGCATCATGAATTTGACAGATTGGGTTTAACTAATAATCATGAAAGGCTAAAAATCTTATCTAGTAAGACATCGCCACCAGGATGATGTCATTCTCTCTTGACTTCTTTGTGCTCTCTGCGGTAACATTGCCTATAATCCAAGGAGAAAATTTCAATTAAAGGCCTAAAATCCTCTCATTTTTTCAAATAAGGGCCTAAAGTTAACTTTTTTCAAATATAGGGAGTGAATGGTAACCATTCTCCTCCAGAAATCAACTTTTGGCCAGAAATTGATTTTTCTACTTCTACTCCAAAAGTTAATTTCTGGAGTAGAAATGCGTTTGGTAAACAAGAGAAAATTTTTACTTCTGAAAAAGAAATAATAATAATTTAATATTTTTTTAGAATTTTAGAATTAATTTTTATTTTATTTTAATTTCCTTCCTTTATGCCTCCTATACACCAAGAAGGAAAAAATAAATAATAAAAAATAATAATAATTACAAAAAATTAAAATATTATTATTTTGACCGGCCAGCGAGGGCTTCGCGGCCCTCGCCCTCGTCGGCCACACTTCTAAGCAAGAAGGAAAAAATAAAAAATGAAAATGAAAATAATTAAAAAATTTATAATATCATTATTTTCGCCAGCCGGCAAGGGCTTCATGGCCCTCGCCCTCGCTGGCCACAATTCTAAGCAAGAAGGAAAAAATAAATAATAATAATAATAATTAAAAATAATAATAATTTTCAAAAATATTATAATATTCTTATTTTGGCCGGCCAGCAAGAGCTTCGCAACTCTCGCTCTCGCTGGCCACACTTTTTAGCAAGAAGGAAAAAATAAAATTTTTGAAAATATTAAAATAATAATATTTTGGCCGACGGGCGTGCCACGTCATGTCAGCCCCGGTCGACCAAATGGACTGAATTGGTACAAATGCAAAAGATTTAGGCGGTCTAGAAGATAAGCCAGAAGTCATTCTTTTTCCAAAGAAATAAAAAAAATTACTTCTCTTTTAGGGTGCAAAACTCATTCTGAAACAAAAAAAGAAGTAGTTTTAACAAACATGTTTCTATTCTAAAAGTGAAAAAAGTACTCCAGAAGTAGAATAGTGAAAATACGTTAACAAACGCATTTCTGTTCCAGAAGCCATTTTGGAGTAGAAATTCTACTCCATAATAGTTACTATGCACCCCCTAAATGCCTAAAGTACCCTCATTGTTTCAAAGAATGGTCTGAGTAAGGATATTTTTGTCATTTGAATTTTCTGATTTTTTTTTCCTTTTTTCTTTCTTTTTTCCCTACCTTTTCCCCTCCCTTTCACCGGTGGCCATCCCTTGCCACGACGGTCACTAGCGAGGGACGGCCTAGCCTAGGCAAGGCGACTCCCACCAGTGGCCATCGAGGCGAGGGGCGGCCACAAGCAAGGCCGTCAAGCCAGACCCTGGCGAATGACAAAAATGCCATTGGTCAGGCCATTCTTTGAAACAATGAGGATACTTAAAGCCCTTATTTGAAGTGAGGTCCACTTCAGACCTTTATTTGAGAAAATAAGAGGACTTCGGGCCCTTAATTGGAATCCTCCCTAATCCAAATATAGCCCCAATCTTCCCCACTGGACAGTAAACTTGAGAGCTTCATCATACCGACAATAATCGTCCAAAGGAAAAACAGGGACGGCTTTTCCCGGTTAGCGGACAATGCACAACTTCTTGATTGCAAAATCCAATTAATAAAAAATATAGTGTGAACATAATCACCTGGTAACCCAAGCATACGAGCAATTTCAATTATGCTTTTCCTTGTGATACCAGGAAGGATCGTTCCATGTGTTGGGGGAGTTGATATGCTAAAATCACCCACCTAAATTTCCGACAGCAAGAAATACCCAACTTTCCCTCACCCTCATTATCCATTCCTATTTTCATTGGGATAACTATGATTACCAGAGCATTAAAATTACTACTATCCCGACGGGGCAATATTTAGGGGTGATCAGTTCCATGGTGGGTAGATTCCAAACCTACCTACCATGTTATACCTAGTTCCCATTTTTTAGAACCTAAAACCTACCATGTTTGACCTAGAACCTGTTTTGGAACCTACCCTGTTTTTTTTGGTCCGGTTCCAAGGCCTACCCTGTTTTTCTTTTGCTCCTTTTTGTGGTTTCATTTTTTCCAGCAAAAAATTATGAGTAGCAATGAAAGAAAATCAAAGTAAAAGGTGATAATAAAAATCACTATTAGCCACAAGCAACAACCCCTAAGATGAGCAATAGAAATTACTATCCACCAAAAGCAACAATCCAAAATATAGTAATGGAATGAACAAGTGCAAGTCTTCCTATCTAAAAACCGATTCCAAAATCGGTCTGGTCGCTTCGGTTCTCGGGTGGGTCTTCACTTGGAACCGGCCCAGTTTCGATTCCAACCAGTTCCCAAAAAAAGGAACCTGTTCCTAGACCGGTTCAAACAAGAACTAGTTGCCGGACCTACTTTTCGGGTGGTCTAGTCCGGTTCCCGATTAAACCCAGTCTAGTTGCACACCCTCAGCAAGATTTATGGGACGTCATGGAAAAGAGGATACGCAGCTCCAAGGTGCAAGCGTTCTAAAAGAGCAACTACAAAAAGATGCAAAGGCATTATGTGTTATTCAGCAAGCACTCGCAGAAATGCTAATCCCGAGAGTACTTGGAGCAAAGATTGCAAAAATGGCAAGGGACATAATACAAGAAGAATTTCATGGCAGTAAAGGTACGTATCATTCGACTTCATACTCTGATAAGGGAATTTGAGAATACAAAGATGAAAGACAATGAAACCGTTCAACAATTTTGTGGAAAAGAACTAGTAAATCAAATTAGGGCTTATGTAGATAAGATCACTTATCAAAGGAGTCGTAGAAAAAATATTGGTGACACTTACTAGAAAATACAATTCTAACCATAGAGGAATCTAAGTATTTGAAAACCTTATTAGTGAGTGAATTAATTGGCTCTCTAAGAGTACATGAAAAAAGGTTGATGGTTCAGGATGAAGAATAGTTGAAAGTGCCTTCCAGTCTAAAATAAACATATGGTCTCATCAATTTGAAAACGGTGGAAAGAGCTCATGAAAAAATAGAAGGGGATGAGCAACATCTCCAATAGTATTTGCAAGAAAACTAATCATTTGAAGAAAGATTGTTGGTTTGCAAATAAACCACAACACCACTTTGGTAAAAGATATGACTACATGGAAAAAGATTTTCGCTCAAAAACAAATTACCAAGCGAATTATGTCAAAGAAACAGAAAATGCAGATAATATTTTCTACGTAGGCCAAGCGGCAAAAGATGACAAGAATGATACATGGTATATTGACAACGGATCTAGTTAGCACATGATGGGGGATGAATTTATATTCACTAATATTGACACATTGTTGAAAACTCAAGTGAGATTGGACAACAGCGCATATGTCGATATGAAAGGAAAAGGCACTAGCGCCGCTAAAACACAGACAGGCCCAAAGTATATTTTTAAAGTAAACCTAGTCTCTGGGCTGTCACAAAATCTACTTAGAGTGGGCCAAAAGATACAAAATGAGTATTCTCTATGCTTTAAAGGAGATATATGCACTGCATCTTGAGATTCTGATCAATTTGTCCTTGACGAGCTTTCAGACTAATAGTTGGTAGCTGTGGGCTGTGATCTACAAATCTTCGATGCATTTGTTACGCGGAAAACAAATGATTTGAAAAATATTTTCCAAAAAATGATTGCTTGAATCACCTAGAAAAATGAATAAACGAAAAATACTTTCATCATCTAGAAAATTGTTTAAATATAAATTGTTGTTGATAATGACAATATTTTTCACTGGCTAATTATTATAAGCGATACAAACGATTGTTTTTTGGAAAATGAAGTTGTACTATATGGCTAATTATTACGAGCGATATAAATCTTTTAAGTGTTAGTTGGATTGTTTGGCTGAAAAAAATATGAAGTTGGTAGAATTAATGAAAGAAGAGTAAGGCTGTACAAATCTCACCCTTTTTTTCTTCCTATCGCACACTATAACCCGCTCGTTCTATGAAAAGTAAGCCGACCCCCTGGTTGCAGAATGAATTGAAGCAGCACAAGTTATCCATCATAAGTGAACTTCAAAAGCAGAAAAAAAAAATAGAATAAAATCTAAAATATTCTATGCTTTTGAAAAGTTTATAATTCTGCACAAGATGATGGATTTCGAACGAAAGGAATAAAGTTACATAAAATATAAAAGAAATTGACTCGTATTTAACAATAGTTAACTTTTTGTGATGCCAAAGTCACAACATTTAATTATGTCAAAACTTAGTCATGTGTTTGTTATGACGAAAACTTAATTACTTTTCTAGCAAATTACTTCGGAATGCATATTCTTTGTTTGCAATTGTAATACAATATATATATATATATATATATATTGATACGACCCTTTATAAGATATCCGAACTACTTTGGTTTTTGTTTATCTCCGCGATCCAAAGAAAGAGTTCCGGTATATTTCCAAATCTCGCCCTTCATTTCTCCAGCGTCATGCAACAACCGAGAATCTCATGAAATTTAAGAAAGACATAATGCCAATGCCAAAAGCATCCACAAGTCAAAAGGTCAACAGCAACATAAGCATATCTGGACGTCTCCCTACAACATAAAACTGGCAAACAGCAGCTCAATTGACCTCCACCATCCAACCATTGGTATCTTCAAGCCTACCCATTTGAATCCCCATCAAGGTTTCACGCAGCTTCTGACAAACTGTATCTGCTTGGGTTTTATACTCGATCCTGCATCATGAGATTTAGTAGTGTCAAGGAGCCTTGCCAATGAACAGCGCAGATGCGCATGGCGCTATTTCAGTTCCTTGAGGCGCAATCCTGTCATCTTATGCTAGAGAGAAGTGGGAAATCGGGAAAAAAGGATATGTTGACAGATGAAGTTGCCAGCTGACTACCTTCTACCCTGATGAGTTACACTGCCAATGGATGCGACGACTACGGCAGTTCCTGTACAGAAAGCTTCATCGGCATCCAGCAATTCATCAATTGCGACAAGACGTTCCTCAACCTGTCGAGTTTTCGGAAGAAAGGAAACATAATTCTGCATATTAGCCCCAACTATCCCCCCATATAGCATCATGAATTTGACAGACAATTTGGTTTAACTAATGATCATGACAGGCTCAAAATCTTTTCAAGATAGAGCAAGCAAGACATCACGACATGGATATTTCGTTTCAGGGAGTTCTCTATTGACTTGTTTGTGCTCCTATTCAAATGATCGATTTGCAATAATACTGCTTGTAGTCCATATATAACCCCAATCTTCCCCC
>BCNH02000009.1:15463019-15473706 GCA_001662345.2 Metrosideros polymorpha var. glaberrima
TAATTTAATTTTAGTCCGACTCAATTCGATTGCCGTAATTGCAAACATATTTGCAATATTGTCCTTTCCGCTTAATATCATCTTGAATTGGTTATGGTGTGTGGCATCCCTTGGTTCATCATTAAGCTAGTAGTAAGACTTGCACTAACACATTAGTATTTCCAAGAGAATTGATTGTCCCGATCAATCTCTAGGTCCTACAAGCCATGATTGACATCTAGCAATATGTCATGGCTACCCAGACAATGTGAATGTTTTAAGAACATAATGAACCTGTCAGCTTTGGCTACAGTATAATTCAATCCCTCTGTCTTACTATGTCCCAATCGAACAAAGACCATGGAATATTTGTCAAGCCATTAATTTGATCATATGCACAAACCTAATCGATATGCACTTTATACGAGACATAAACAATTTATTCTCGATTGAAACCCCGGCCGAGGATTTCAATGCAGTGTTACGCTTAGATCGCATAGGATATCATTATTGTACCTTGCATGTAACAAAGAGACAGATTCCATTTTGCGCACACGTGTAACTTCGTATGTGAATAAACTATGACCATCAAGTACAAAGACGAATCAACGAACCGTCAATATGCGCACTAGTGAACCATAGCCATCCAACACACAAGTCAACATTGTGCCTCAGGTCTAAAGATTATTTACACAAGACCAGAGCAAGAACGATTAAACATTGACCACGCTAAAAGGTTCCATGTTGTTAATTGTTCTATGCATGTCATGTTCAATGAATTTGTCCGGTACAAGCACTTGTGTTCTAATTCGGGCATCACAATACCCAATGACTTGTGACTCGTCATTCCTTAAGTATCCAATACTTAATTGTGAAGTTACAAACACACCAGTCTTAACATGATCATTAATATACATTTAATGATCCATCGACCAGGAACAGTTTAAAGATTCACTCTAATTATAAACTCGTCACACATATTCTTAACGTCTTAAGAATAGGTCTAGTCACAACTGATCTTATGGAATCATTCATATATGTAAAATAATTGGACAAATGAATGAATACGTCTTTGCCATTAATTAAATAATAAGAAAGTACAACTTAAATCCCTAACATGTAACTATTACACGGCTGCTTTAGGGCATACATCCAACAATATCACCATCAAACCCCTTTTTTTTTTTTTTATAAATTTTAGTTTATAACATATACATATAATGGGAAAGATCACATGAAGCAAGAAAAAAAAAACTCTTTAAAGATTTTCCAGAAAAAAATCACCATATATTCTCCAACATGAAACTTTAGAAGATAAAATTTAATTAAATCAAAACATTGCATAAAATAAGATTTTTTTTAAATGCCAGTAAAAAATCATTATGTGGATTGACAAAAAATAATATCATCCATGAACTGTTTATGTAAAAACATCAAGATGCCTCATTATACATAATATGTTTAGTGAATTCCTAGATATTCCTTTAGTGTCTTACACATGATCTCGCCAATATAGTAAGGAAAAAAGAGAAATTTGTTAATATAGTAAATAAAGAGACTTGATAAATATTTTAGACTGATGAAATTAAAATGTTCACCGAGAAAGTGAGCTTTTGAGATAAGATAGACAAATGCTAAAAGAAATTATTATAAGATCAATGATGAACAAGAGACTTTTCAATTTTTTTTACTAAATGAAAGAATGTCTTTTTTCCTTACCATTGGCAATATGATATTACATGAAGCATGTGAAATACGAGTGTCTAAGAATGCACTTTTTCTTTAACACACTAAAAAACAAAACATGTGAAATGCTTAATCATGGTAACTAGATTCTAAATACAAAAGGAAAAAAAAAATAGAAAAAAGGAGCGGGCCCACCACTTTAATTTGCAATTGAAAGATTGAGAGCAATTTTTTTTATAGGAAAAATGGGGTGGATTTAGTCATTTAGAGGGTGGAAATAGCGCCGGCCTTTTTAAAAGGTTTATAATTTTGTACAAGTTAATGGATTTTAAAAGAAAGGAAAAAAAAAACTACTATATGATATAAGAATATGCCTCATAGAGAACAAAAATTAATTTATTGTGATCTCAAAGTCACAACATTTATTTATATTAATGTTGGGATGATGAGTAACTTTTTTAAGTAATGGACACTATAGTTTAAAGTCATGATTTTCAGAAAAGGTTTAAATATTATACCGGATAATGGATTTTGAGAGAAAGAAGAAAGCCACATGAAATGTAAAAGAATATCCCTCATATTTAACGGAACTTCTTCTTCTTCTTCTTTTTTGTGATCTCAAAGTTACAACATTGATTTGTATTAATATTGCGATCATAAGTAACTTTCTTCAAAAGGAATGGACAGTATAGTTTTCAAATAAACATTAAACTCATATCAATTAAGAGAAATTGTCCTAGTATTTTTTTACAATTAACATTATTGTCTCTTAAACTTAAGTGAATGTCTTTATTAGGTGCAATTTATTCACTGGATTAAATAAATTACAGTTTAAAAAAGTATTTTTTAAGTAATAAAGCAAAACGAAAGTGGAGCTAGCTCTTCTGCCATGAAAGAAAGAAAAAGAAAAAGTTCAAACTTCCTTAATTATGTACTCTATTCGACAAAGGTCATTTTTGTCTTCCTACTATTAAAGAATTTACACTTATGCTCCGTTTGTTTCGCGAAAAATGAATTATTTGAAAATGAATTATTTAAAATGACGACTTATACTGGTAGAAATAATTAGCCAATAAAAATCGTTTGCATTGTGAACAACAATTTATGTCTCAATATTTCGTGGATGATGAATTTTTTTTTATTAATTCATTTTTGTGAGCAATATAAGAGATCATTTGTAAGAAATTGTTTTTCAAATCATTCATTTTTCGCGAAATAAACGGATTAGTCCAACCAAATTTCAAAGTTTAGAATAGTTGTGGAAGAAGACTTTTTGGTTGTGGAAATATTATTTGGCTTTCAAAAATGCTTACTTGTATGTAGCATCATATAAAATATAGAAAGTATTTTAGTTTTAAGGGATTCCAATCGTCTCTTTCTATTCAAATTATTTGTAATTACACAAGATGAATGCGTAAATTCATTTTATCTCTCACACTTTTCAATATTATGGTATTTTATAATCTACAATAATTTTCTTAGAAAAATTTTACATCTCAAAAAAAAAAATCCTTTTTCTATAAGTACAATTTCTTTGTACATTATATTTTCATCAATAATTTCTTCTCATTATTAAATGGTTAGAACAATTCGTATACAGACAGCAACTTTCAATTATCAATCTCTTACACAAACGCAACGAGCGCCCACGTTTTTTCCGGTCGGAATATACGAAAACTTCGTCACAAAAAATGTAGTTTCATCCACGGCCATATTGACCGGGCACCGGCAATCGCCGGTGTGGGAATGAGATGGGCTCGTCGAGAAAAACGGGCCCCCTTTTCAAATGTGTGCAACGGAGCCCACGACGAATGGGTCTAATTCTATAGTCCTGCAGAGCCCATGAGATCCATAGAGCATTCGGCATAATCTTGTTTTTTTTTTTTTTTGGTAAGGAAAATAATTTTTGGTAAGGAATCTTGTTTATCATGATGAAAACGAAAAAGAAAAATATTCAAGGACCATTCTGCGTGGAGAGTGTAACATGAAAATTCTGGTCACCGCAACTTCCTTTTATGTAAAATACAAATTATTAGAAATTTTTTCCAATTTTTTTTAATGACCAAATGCATAAGCATAGCATTGAGTATGTATGACTGCTTGATGTAAAATTCCATATGTGGCATAAATTCCTTTTTTTTTCCTATTAATTTGTTCCGTAAATAGATCCTAATTATCATCATTCAATGACGAGATATAATTGTGGAATTATAAGGGAGCAATTTACGAAAAGTCTAGTGCATAATCAAACCCGTGACGATGTCGGGTCGCAAATCGTGAACGTGGCAACGTCGGAGGTTTTGGACGGTTTATCCATGTGCTTAATGAAGGAAACTTTCACTTCCCAATTTTAAATTCTATCCTTTTCTTCGTCTTTCTTTTGTGTATGCTCCGAAAAGTTGTATTTTCGTAAGCCGTAGGCATAAAAAAAAGAGAATCATGCATGGCATTTTTCTTCCCATGATAATGATGGGTGTCACATGACTTCACTATTGAACACCACTTCACATCACATCACATCACGTATCAGCGGGCTAGATTGTGGATCCCTTTCTTTCATTACGCTATATTTCTTGATAGCCATTTCCAAAGTATCAAGCTCTGAATATTTTAAATTTTACATGACGAAAATATCAAGCATAAGCAAATTTACATGATTTGATGTTCGCGGGAGCGTCCGGCACAAATTGACAACCACCACCCCCAATCGCCTATGGCGAGTGTCGGCGTCTCTTCCCACACGAATCGGGTAATTACTAGAGCGCAAGCGTAGAGATCTGTGTTTTTTTCTTTATATATATAATGCGAGTTTTAGTTTTGATTATTTGTTCTTGTTTTATGGAAAGAGTAAATCAAGGGGATGGATGGATGGATGGAGCTCGTCAAGACATGTACGTGAACCTTGAATTTCGCTATTTCAATGCTAAACTCCATAAATAAACCGAAAATGTGTAACGCCGTCACTTTCAATAAATTCATAATTATCTTTGATTCCTCCGTTATCGCTCCTATAAATACTCCTTACAACCATACAAGATGTCATCCATATTATATATTGCATTGCACCAAGATCCGTTTACGATTGCCCCGCTTGAAGCTACAAACATGAAATTGCTCATTCCTTCCCTAGCCATATTCATACACATCATCGGCCTAATCTCTTCCCTCGCCAACGTCTCGGCGGCGCAAAGCTCTCACCAGGACTTTGTTGATGAGCACAACGCCGCTCGTGCTGAAGTTGGGGTCGGTCCGATCACTTGGAACGGCACAGTCGCGGCTTACGCTCAAAAATATGCAGAGGAGCGGATCGGAGACTGCGACCTCGAGCACTCAGGAGGGCCCTACGGCGAGAACCTAGCCGAGGGCTACGGCGTCCTGAGCGGCAGAGACTCAGTGAAGATGTGGGTGGGAGAGAAGGACAACTATGACTACGAATCGAACTCGTGTGTAGGAGGCGAGTGCTTGCACTACACTCAAGTCGTGTGGCGCAATTCTGTTCATCTGGGATGCGCTCGAGTGAAGCGCGATAATGGGTGGTGGTTCGTGATATGCAACTACGATCCTCCCGGCAATTATGAGGGCGAGCGGCCGTAGTGAACGGTCTAATGAAGTTCTAAATGAACTCGTATCTTTCATACGATTCTACAAAACCACGCCAACCGAAATAAATCCCTATTTCAAACATACATATTGTCAAGAACTTCCTACCTTCGCATTTCTCTTGTTACTAGATAGAAAGTCGCAAAACAAAACACAAATCATCATAACTCAATAATCTTCGTACGCTTTTTCGGTTTCCTTTTTGATTGTTTGTTCCCAATCTCTCCACACGAATCCTCTTCACCAGGCTCGGACCTCACGCGCTTTGTGGGAACTCCCGCTTGGCAAATGCCATGTTCATCGTCACCATTCTCATTGTCATTTTCGTCGTCGTCGTCGGTAGTATCTTCTGAATCTGTTTCGCCAGTGCAAGAAGCTAATGGATTCGGAGGATAACAACTCGCGACTGCAGATTCTGCAGCTGCTACTGCTTCAGGGGTGTGAAGATCAGCGATCCCCAGCATCAAGTCCTGTTTTATAAGGGCAAAAGCATCAGCTGATGGTTCCATTACCCAAAATTATACCAGGGTAGACAAAAGAGCAGCAAAAAGTACCATTTCTATTATTTCTGATTCGTTCCCATTGAGAACTTCAATGTCATAGCTTTCAGGATTGTCCTACATAACCAAGAGTTGCGCGTGATGAGTCATAACAAGTCGTATCAATGCAAGAAAGACAATGTCACAGGAGGAGCAAGATCATTTTCCAAACCTTTGCATTGACCTGCAATTTGTTATTAGCTTCAGATATAACTCCCAGAAAATCCTTCACTTTTCCAAGGACTGCAGCTAAGCCAAACAGATGAGTTTTTTTGGAAACAAAAGTGTAAGTTATTGAGACCATGGTAAGTGGTGGCACACTCCACACAACCATATCCAATCAACCCTGATATCTTGGAAGTTAACCCAGCATAAGCCTCCTAGCCCACTGTTTCATAGTTTTCAGGAAATTAATGTCCAAACAGCCATTTTTCATGAATTATGAGATGAACAAAAAACAGCTTATAGTTGTCAAAAAACATATTTAAATGATAAAAAAGATTAGATGATGAATTCACAACCTTGGCTCGTAGGAACTGAACTTGTTAATGGCTTTCCACTGAGGTGCTGTTGCCTTCTTTGAGAGTGCAAATCCTTATTTTTACAGATAGACAGTGTGGACTCTGCATGTTAAAGTACGTAAATTAACATCACCTAATGGCAACAACAGACATGCATAATTTGACCCCGGCTAACAGAGCCATTCTTAAAACCCAAACATCAAAATTAGAGGTAAGATTACTACCTATAGATGATGAAGAGTAACCCTTTTTCTCTAATTTCAGAAGTTCTTGGCTCGTGGTCTCCATCCCTATTGCTAAGCCAAAGTTCTATAGCAAAAGCGAAGTTGAAGGATTGAAGTTGTCACTGAATGAAGAACAGAATTAAATCATAACCAGATGGACAATGTAGCATTTGATATTCTTGTAACTTGTAAGGTCATTATAAACAATTTGCAGCAAGAATCAAGCATGTTCTGTCCTAGTTGTATATAATGTCAAATCATGTTGAACTGAGGACAGACTAACAATCCACCCAGATAAGACTCATCCCAATCAAGAACAATCCTGAATTCAAATTTAATCCATCAAGAAACTCTTCCATAATCCGTACATGGCTTACTACATTGAATTGGGGTTCTTAGACAGACCATTGTGAGCTTCAAAGGAGCAGCATTTTTCCAGCTTCATACCCTCCTCGCTATGGAAGAAAAGGTGCAAGCAGAGAGAGCTCACTGCTTGCTCAACAATGGATGTCATCACATTAGTCACACAAAGCCCTCAAAACTCCTCTGTCTTCTCATCCACTCCTTTCTTCCCCCCAAGCATCTAGTCCTCAATCCTCCTTCAACCCCTCAAGACTCAATTTTTTCATGTGAAAGACGCAAACCCCTTTCCTTTTTGCTAAAAAAGCAGCAATCCGGCAATCAAAGTGGACACCATCCTAAGACTCGTGAACAAATTACCAGACCGAAACTCCGAAGAGGCACTAAACTACGTTAAATGCCCAAAATTGATCAAAGTTATCTGAACCCTTTGCGCTAGAAAAGTAGAGAGAGGACTAGAATTAGAATTTAAATTACTAACTAGAGAAGAAGCAGCAAAAGGCAGAGATGCTACCTGTGCTGTGCTGAGCTCTCGGTTCTTCCTGCGTCTGAGAGAGGAAGAGGAAGAAGAACGGTGAAGTCGACCACAGAACAGAAAATTCCATTTTGGGCCGGGCCAGGGCATCGCTTTGGCCCAATATTAGGACAAGTTGAAAATAAACTTAGAACTGAATTTCATTCCTTTGTTTCTGGATGTAAAGAAGACAAGGGCTATATTCTTCTCTATCTTCGCTCCATTTGTTTCATTAAAAATAAATAATTCCAAAAAATTCCAAAAAATAATCACTTGTATCTCTTGAAATAATTAGTCAATAAAAAATATTTTCCTTATCGATTACAATTTATGTTTAAATATTTTTGTGGGCAATCAAAATATTTTTTGTTCATTCTTTGTTATAAGCGATACAAACTATTCAAACGGTCATTTTTTAAAAGAAAATTTTAAATCATTCAATTTCCACGAAAGAAAAAAAGTCTCAATTTTTTTTTAAAAAGTCACAACTATGTCCTTAATTGATAGGTTACAAATTACAAATGTCATCCAATGTAGGAGACATGGATTATCTACCACGTTCCATAAGCCAATCGTTTGCCGCACTCACAGATACTCGACACGTGGCACATGGGTTTTTATCTTTTTATTTTGGAAAAATTCCAAATAAAGGTTTGAAGTACCCTCATTTTCTCAAATAAGAGCTTGAAGTTGACATTGTTTCAAATAAAAGCCTAAAGTGCCATTATTATTTCAAAGAAGGGCCTAACCAATGACATTTACGTCATTTACTCTTTTTTATTTTTTCCCTTCTTTTCTTTTTTTCAGTCCACAATAAAGAAAAGAAAAGGAAATGGGAAAAAATAATAAATTACGAAAGTGCATTTGGTCATGCCCTTTCTTGAAACAATAAGGACACTTTATTGTCCTTATTTGAGAAAATAAGGGCACTTCAGACCCTTTTTTGAAATTTTCCTTTTTATTTTTTAGACTAGACTTGTGCTCTCCTCCTCTATATCTTTTCTTGCTCTCACATCACAACCCTCACGCATGTTTTTCGTTGGTCGTGAAAGAGCTCGCACAGCACGCCTCCGCCTTGTCGCCATTGACGAGTTACTAGTCAACACAACAACGACAATATTTGGAAGGCCCCTCCAAATTTGGCCATAGCCGAAGGATCTCATGCGATCTCTATTAGAATATTTAAATATGAAATTATACCTTCATCTATTAACTTACATTTTTAGAACATTTGACAGTGATTCTACAAAATCTCATAATCTCTTTGGCAATTGCTAGATCTCGACAAGGCCTCGACAAGATCTGGAATGGGGTGAACAAAATTGGAGTGAAGGAAACATGGACTTTGTTAGTCAAGGAAGAGAGACAGAGCTGCGAGCTTGTGTCGCCACGGCTGTGGAGGTAGGCAGTGACTGAGGTGGTGGCGGCGCCAATGCAACAATGGATGCCGGTGAGCAAATTTGGTTGCCTAGGCATAGGTCAGAGAGAGAGAGAGAGAGAGAGGCATTGGGTTTTAGGTGGAAAAATATGAGTCGTGTTAACAATTAGAGAGCGCGAAAAACGATGGAATGGTCGTTGATAGCAAACAATCTGCAACCCAACATGGGTGACGATCGTAACTTATAACTTACAAATTGTTATGAAAGGAAATTTTCCCCAATAAAAAAAGGAGAAAAAACGTATTATTACAATCTCTACTTCATGTGAAAAGTTACTGCCATTGATATAGACAATGAATCGTATATCAGACTAGTCGGTACAAGAACATCAACATGGGCTCTAGTCTAGTCGTAAATTCATCATCACTTCATTGTAATTTAATTGTTCCACAGTTTCCCTATATTTGTCGCATTAGTTATGCCGAATTTTTAGACTCCTTCGGATTGGAAAAAAGAAAATTGGCTTAGATGATATTCTAACATATTTGGTACTTTGGCAATGCCATAACCATAATATAGTTAACTAAGTAGAGGATCATTTCGAAACACAAACAAAAAGGGACCATAAGGTATTCTCGATGCTACATGACCTCTTCTTTCCTTTGGCAATCTTCTTTCTTTCTTTCTTTTTCTCTCTCTCTCTCTTATGTTGGTTGGGTTCACTCCTATACGGAGGAAGCCTAATGAATTGCAAACCCCTAGGCTTGATCTCATATGGTAATTCATATGGAGAAATAGGGTTTCTCACTATTATTAATGTGGTAGCCACAAAGAGCGTGAGTTTTAGAGACGCAGTTGCGAAAGAGAAAGAGAGGAGAAAATCTGAAAAAGATGGCAGTATCCGATTTTCATCAAACTGACGTCAGAGGTTGACTCGTGGTCCGATTAAGCTAAAAAAAATTTAGTGACGCATTCTTCTCGAATCTGATCGGTTTGATTTTCACTTGAAGCTCCTTACATCAGGTTTCCATGGTTTGCACCAAACCTACGTTTTTGGTGAGATTTATCATTGATCTCTTGTGAAACTCATGTGCATTGCCAACAATGGTGTTCTTGATGATGTTGCTACTATGTACCTCTAGTATTAACTAGAGAAGAACTTTGTTCACCCAATTTTGATTGATAGTGAAGATTTTGGGTAGACCTCGATTCCGTGGATTTTTATCTCCTCACACTGAGGAGGTTTGCCACGTCAAAAATTGTTTTGTATTTGTGAGTGCTTGGTAATTACATCATTATATTATATTGTTTCCTATTAAGTTTCCACAAAAGGGGAGATTATTTTATTCCGCTGCGCTAATTTGCGCTAATGTGCGTTATTTGTGCTAATCTGATATTGTTCGGATTGTTGTCGATCTCCCATCATTTTATAGCCTATTTTTCATGGACTTAAATAAGCAAGAGATGGGAAGTGGGAAAAAAAGGATATTTTGTCTCATTTTTTTAGTTTCCATCAGCCCTCATCAATGTATTTGTTAAATTATTTAGTGCAAATTAGCTTTAAAGAAAGTGACAACCATTATTATTCTCGCACAATTTAAAATGCTTCTTATTTTCTTTTTCTACATTTTGTAGTTATTGAAAAAAAAAAAAGGAAAATGTCATTTACTGTTTGTTTTCTAGAAAAAAAGAAATCGCAAAGTGGTGAAAAAGAATAACAACGTCGATGGATGTTATCCTTATCTAATTAAAGCTATCCATTTTGTTATTAGTGTTTTATAACGGCGAGAGAGATAGAGAGAATCGTCGTTAACTTGATCGAGACATGAAATAAGGAGGAATGGAAAAAAAAAAATTGGGCCTTTTTTTTTTTTGGTCTGGGTTT
>BCNH02000009.1:15479270-15501198 GCA_001662345.2 Metrosideros polymorpha var. glaberrima
TATTGGCCCGCAACTCCCCTGAGTTTTTCTCTTTCTTTGATTTTTAATTTTTATTTCGTTTTGAAAATTATTTATTGTTTTAACGGCTGGGATGGAGTTGGGTCAGGCGTCTGACCCCACATCAAAGTGCGGGCCCCAACCGTTTAGTTATATTTTCCCTTACGAACCATCAATCTGTTCCGTCGATTGCGTGCGTGGCCCCTCCATCAATCAATCTGCCACCTCAGCCTCAGCCTCATAGACACAGGCATTTCTCTAGCTGTTTTTTCTTTGGATTCTTCCTCAACCGGCTTGATTCCTCCATCGGGATCCATTTAGAGTTACCTTGCACGTCATCCAAATCCTCCCGCCTCAACTATGTTCTCGATTTTTTTATTTCTAATTGTTGGTCCGATTGTATCCCGATCCTCAATCTTCTTATGCGCATTACAACTGTATGAGGTTAGAGAATTCGATACGCACCATGTGGCTGTCACTTTAAACTAAGGATGGCTGAATATACGCGCGCATTACATTTACGTAGAAATTTTTATCGATCAAAAATTTTTTTTATCCTGTAATTTTACGAGAAACCCAAATTCGTGGATATTATATTTTTCGATTGTTCAATGTCAATTTTTGTGGACATTATATTTTTCAATCGTTCAGTATCATAACATAAGTTTTCACAAACAAAAATCGAAACGTCAAAAGTTTAGAGATAACAAGGACATTATTTAAATGAAGGATAATGATAGTGGAATTGGGGCATCCAATTCCACAACTTATAGACTTTGTGAATTGCTCTTTCAATCCCTAAAGTTTGCAATTTTTTTAAATTTTTATCAAGCGTCTCTCTCTAGGCCCGGAAGTTCCACTTTGCCATTATTTGCCCCCTAATCTAAATGCTTAATCAACACTAGAATGTCGGAATGTGAGTGATTAAAGTAATGCCTAGGTTGCCTTCGCAAAGCGGCCAATTGCAATGTATTCGGACATGATGGAAAAGAGTCGCTTTTGAATGAGGATTCCAACTCATTCTCTTTGCGTGGACACTTAATCTTAGGATGTTTGATTTTTCTTTTCAATTGACAGAGAATTAGCAAGACTTTTTCAAATAAAACGTGGTGGGAATGGCGGGGCTTCGATAACCAAGTCAGAGTACACGTATGGACTTGATTCGGCGGTGAACTATTCCCTTATTAAGGTTATCACAAATTTTGTTTTTCAATTAGACAATAATTAATATAAGAAGATGAATATTTGTAATTCGGATTTCGAATTGCCTACCAAAAGCTATTGGCCCGACGACGACGGGTTCTTTTCGGGGGTCCATGATTACCCTTCTTTCTATTTGAAATTTGAAAGAGAATGGGAGGGTAAATGAATAAGTTGTCAACCATATTCTCACTTTGAATTAATTTGTGGCAAATCAGATTGTCCATATTTCTACTATAGATGTTTCGCTGGAATTTCTCCCGTAATGAAATACCTTTTACCGAGAGTATTTCTACTTCGATTTTTATTAAAAAGACCGGGTTCTATGCCAACTCGAACAAGAAGCATCCAAACCAAATATAAGGAAAAACTTTATACGAAATATGATTGTACAAACGCAAGTCTTGCTGGAATTTAATCAAAGATAGGATCGATCGATACATACTTAGTACAGTAACCAGAAATAATCAAACCGTGCCAAAATTTAATCGACGACACAACCTGAGGATATGAGAGAACTGTGCCGGAAATTTATCCAACGACGTGATTCTGAAAGCCACAACTAAGGCAATTAAAGTGTAGTGCAGAAAAGTAAAGATAAAGATAAATTTGTTAATTTGGGCATTGATGACTGGTGGTAATTATAGTGGTCTTGTGGTTATTACTCCATAGCAGTTTCCAATGGTTATTCTTCTTCGTTCATCTTCCATTCATCTCGTCCCATGTTTTCAAGTGGTTGCCTCTACCGCATATCTCGCAACAACTGCCTCATGATTTTGTCTTCGAGTAGTAATTGCTTTCGATGATGGTATATGACCCATCGATTGTTCCCGTGTCCCATAAAATTCGCTCCACGTTCATAAACGACTACCCTTGTCATATGTGAACTACTTTGCCACAATTGTTCCATGATCTCCCATGACTCTTATCTTCACTACTTTCGTGCGTCTCTCACTTGAATTGATTTGTCAATCATCCTATCCTTATGCAATAGCTTATTCAAACGTCTTTATCTCTAGCTGTTTTACTCATAACTGTTCCTTTCAAGAACTCGTGCCTTTGTTTCAACTATACTTTACCAATCTTGGACCTTTGAATGACATCCGTGAAAATCTTGATACAGTTACCAAAATTGACGGCCATTAATAGTTCACCATTGTATATGACAACCAAGTATATGGCATCGAAGTATTTTGGTATTGATTCATATATTCTACAATTGTTGATGGGTGTATAATACCTTATGTGTGCTTAACACATGTTTTCCTTTGGTCATGTGTTATTCACACGCTCATTTTTGCTCATGTGTCTAGCATGTGCAAATCAGACTATTTTTTGTGTCAACAATAAAATAAATAGGGAATTCCCACACGAGAGCAACGCGATCATAAATAACTTTGCATGAATGTGACGACTCACATACACTGACCTGCATTTCTCGTAGTCACCAAGACTAGCGAGGAATTTCATATGAGTCGAGAAATTAAGCTTGTGACTTTAAAGTTAATGAATTATTATCTAGAAATCAGGCAAAAGAAATGATCTAGAAATTAATCGAATCGAGCTATGCATGAGTAGCTTGGCCATGACTCGACGAATATCAAAGATTGAATCGGCTGATTCCAAGGTGCGCTTGAGATTAAGGGAAAAATTGTTCAAAAAGTCTTAAACTTATTACATTTTAGCCAATTCAGTCTCAAATCTTCAATTTTGTCAATCGAGTCCCAAACATTTTCGAATTTTGTCAATTGAGTCTATCAGGCCAATTTAGTGGAAATAGCTGACATGGGACTGAGCGTCCTATGTGACATAGCTGGCGCGTAGGATGGTTGGCACTGACGTAGACAATTTTTATAAATTTATATTTTATTTTTTCTGATTTTTCTTTCAAGGCCAGTGATGTAGACTTGGTAGGAGAAAAAAGGAAAAGAAAAGGAATGAATAAAAAAAATCATTTTTTAAACTATAAAAAGTGTCAATATCAACGCTGACCGTCCTTCATGGTTACCGACATCCATGTTAGCAATTTCTTGCTAAAATTGGCCCGATAAACTCAATTAACAAAATGTAAAAAGGTTTAGAACTCGATTGGCAAAATTGAACAGTTTAAGACTGAATTGGTCAAAGTGCAATATATATAAGACTTTCTCGACAAATTTCCCCGAGAGATCGAGCCACTCAAGTAGCTCATCCAAACGAGCTAGAGTTCACTAATGCTCAGATCGACAGGCTCGCAAGTTTTATCAAGCACCTTTTTTATTGCAAGATTTTTCATACTTGTGAAATTAGACGAGAAAGATCTCGAAAATACTTATTGCACTCCAATCCACATAGTCGAGCTTAGTCGAATCGATCTCGAGCAAGATATACTTATATTACTTAATTGAGCTCAAGTTGATTTCCGGGGCATCGAGTTTGTGAGTCACCTCGAGCACTAGCCCGACGGTATATTGCCTCTGCTGAACTCGACTTGAGTGCGTTCGTACCCTTGAAAGAAGACAATGTACATACGAATAATTCTATATTTCTCAAGAGAACCTTCATATTCACTCGAACTCGATTATCTAGCCTATGGTAACATGGGAGTTCGTCATGAATGTGCGTTTCAGTTTCTAAACTAGAGTAAATTACGAACAATAAATTTCTCATAAATCATTTTTGTTGTTATTTGGAATGAGACTTCACTTTATAGAAGCGAGTGCTTAGTAATCATCACCTTCAAACTCTAATCCCAAGTTCTGCCAAAGATCAGCATCAGACAAAAATGGAGTCAAAAGGGAGTAAACGTCAGGAACATTTACGTATCCTGTAAGAAGTTCGCTGGCGATAGAACAGAACCTCGGCGCATGTTGTAGCCCCTCCTTTGTCTTCTACCTTGAAAATTAAACTCTCATTAATCTCTCCTTCAGCTTCGCTTTTCAAAGCGCGGACCGTTGTCGTCATAGCTATATTGCTGAAGTCTGCTCTTTTTCTCACTGATGATCCGTTGGCGAAAGAGCCAGTGCCGAACACTTTGATGTCGGGGCGACTTTGATATTTGAAAAGCTCTTCGACGACGTGAACAAACGCGTATATTCTCCCATTGGGAGATCGAGGTTTCCGAAGAGCTCTAGGATATTGAGCGACGACTCCGTGTTAAGCTCGATGTCTTAATTGATCTGATAGCCAAGAAAAGAACCGTCGAATCAGTTTGACAGCCTGATACAGACTAAACGTTCTAGTTTTCAGCAAAGCTGCATAAGCGAATGCGCTACAATTGTGACTCATTTCATTCGGAAAACCTTATTTCGATTGATAAAAGAACAAAGGTAACAATAGCTCTACGTAGCAGAGATTGGAACAAGATATTCATGTACTATGACGATCAGAGAAACCGGTAGATGGGTAACGAAAAAACCCTAGCTTTTCAGTGGAAAGATCATAGAATTCTCGTTTTTAATTTAGCAAAAGAGAGAAAAGAGAACATCTAAAAACGAAGAATGAATTGTACTGGTCGTCGCTTTTGCCAAACTTCATATGATGCTGCGAAGTATGGACGATGCAATCCGACCCGTATGTGCTCCATGTTTCAATTACTTCTGCAAAAGCAGGCTTCAAAAGGCTTATTGTAGCGAAGCCTGTCATCATCAGCAGCATGTAAATGATAATGTTCAAGCATATATGTCAAGTGAGATCGTGTGAGGTGAGTTCTGCATCTTCCTGAGTAATGAACATATTGTTGGCCGGAAGGAGAGATATATCTGCTAAACTGTTTTGATCTACTTTATTAGGATTCGATACAGATCGAACAGACAGAGAATGAACACTCTTTCGCCTCATCGGGAATTGGCCTTATCCTGGAACTTCAATGGGTTACTTCTACTTCTGAACACAAAGTTCTTAATTCCTTCCTACCAAGCACATTCAACCATATTCAAACTGTACATGCATCCAGGTGCTCAGTTTGGCTTCCTACTGGCTTTTGTCGTCTCTAATATGCCGAGATGGATGGAAAAATGGATGAAAAATATTTTTAACATACTGTATTCGATATTCATTACTTTCTTTTGAATATTGGAAATGGCTTGAGGAGAGTGACAGTCACGTGCCGGCTTCACGCGTCTTCATTGTGAAATGCCGGAAAGCGTATCCTTCTAGTATGGTAATTACTAATCGCAACTTATACGATGAAGATCTGGTAGATTACGGCGATCGATCTGACACCTCCCTATTGTTGAAACCGTCGCCTCCATCCGAAGATCTTTTTTTTTTAAAGTTAATCTTCTGTCCTTCAAAGATTAGTAGATCTTGTCCCTAGATTCAAATAACCAAAGCAACATGCTTCAAGTTCAATGAGGATTAACCTCCAAAAACAATCAGTTTGTGTGAAGGTCCACTGGCCTGCACAGATGTCTAATTACAGGAGTCGACAATCGACCGATGATCGATCGATCTGAAACTATAACATAATCAAGCAACAAGAGCAAAAGGTTTAGCACATCATTCACACCGATCAAATATGAATATAACATGAAACGCATCATCAGTATCACCCCTTGAAATCCTGAAACAGACACCTTTTAACTTCTTGTTTTTTGACACAAACGCAAAATGACTTCACACATACAATCACATACGCAGATAAAAGTTCAGAAACATAAATAACTTCATACTACATCACTAAATAAGCATAATCATATATCCATAGAGCCGATAGAGAGCTTAAAAAAATCCGGGTCCATATCCAAAGTTGTATGGATGAGGGTTGGGCGGCATCACCGGGGCGCTGATTCCAGTCTGCGCCTGGAAAGGAATAGGCGGTCCATGGCTCGAGCTAGCTCCAAAGAACGGCTGAGCGTTGGTCGCCTGGATCACCATCTGCTCCGTCTCCTTGCCCACTTTCTTCCGGAGCTCGAACAGCGAGAATTTCAACTGCTCGAGCTGTGGCGCGCTCAGCTCATCGATTGGTTTCTCCCACCAATGCTTATCCTGGTTATCCCTCAGCGCCTTCTTGAGCTCCTCGCCACGCTTCTTCTCCATTTCAAGTTGGCCAAGCACCTCGGTCAGCTGCATGTTGAGCTCGGAAATAGTGGCGTTGCGATGAGCCTCGATGAGCTGCGCCGTGCCCGGGGTCTGCTGGGGCAGCTCGTTGCCATTGAGGAAGCGATCGAGCACGGTGTCAACATTAGGGTGACCAAAGGAGAAGGCCTTCTCGCCTGGTGAGAAGACAATCAGCGCGACCTCTGCACCACAGAGAGTGCTGAGCTCGCTTGCCTTCTTGAAAAGTCCAGATCGGCGCTTCGAGAAGGTAACTTGAAGGTTACTCTCGTTGTCCATCTTGGCCATTTGAATCCTTTGGCGACCCCTAGTCATTCTCGCCATGGCTGAAGCACAGAAAAAGGGCAAAGAAACTTCTTGAGAGAGACCAGAAAAGAGAATGGAGATGTGACTTGTGAAGGGCTTGGAATGGGGGTTTTATAGGAGCTTCAGTTCTGGCCAGGATTCATATCTTTGGTTGTCAAAAATTTTCCTGTCTTTCAAGTAATTATTCTCTTACCGCCTAAAGACGGCCCAGAATCTCCTTCGGTCTCGTGTATATGGCATGTAAATTAGTGATTATGGGTATGTACAATGCCGCCTAGTAGTAGGTGATACACGCCAACGATGTGCGTGTACAGACAGATCAAATACTAGCCACATCTCATCCTTAGGTGCACTTGTGTATTTCTGGCAAAGAGCAGGATTAGGATACTTAAGAATTCTGAGTTGGACAATTAAATTTTCCCTTATCGTCACCATATAAATGCTGTACTAACGACATTTGCGTACTGTAATTATGGTATCTTGAGAGAGTTTAAAGTTAGGAAAAGTACTTTTAAATACAGTGCATATCCTGCTTCCTGGTGCATTGTGTGCACTGCTTCATTACTGAAAGGGCTCCCCGATATCTGTGGCAGTTTTTGCTGGACAAGGACAAGTATATACCTGTCGAGATAATATAAGAGATATATCCTCCCCATATAATTCGCTTTTCCTGTCCATACAAGAACTATGACATTCCTCATTCTGTGCAAATTTGTGAATCCTAAGAGTCCACAATCAGCTATGATGCAGCACCTTAATCAATTAGGTCCGTGATAAAACTGCCATTATCCTCCACATTTGTATTGTGTTATCTCATCAGTTATTTATCAAACAGAAAAATATCATTCCTATTTCGACTGAGGAAATCACATGTGATTTTGGAATAGGTTCAAGCATCGTTGATGGTATTAATAACGGGGTTTTGGAAACAAATCCATCATTGGGTAGATTCATGTATCATGTGGAAACAAAATGAGCCACATAATTATACTGAAGACAGATATAACAAAAATCAAGTTGACCACTTCACTTTTCCTATATCGAGTTGGCAAAGCAATTGGCGTTATTGCAGCATTATTTCCATTAGTATCAACAGTCGTCATTTGAATGCGTTCGAACCTAGATATTTTCATATATATAGTTTAAAAGGTATGCCATTTTGACAGGTTAACAGGATTTAATAACTGATATTGTAGGTTTTGGAAACAAATCCATGAATAGGCAGATACATGAATCATGGGGAGACAAATAAGCCACATATGTCTATTGAAGATTGACAACTAAAAATGAAGTCGACCGCATTTTCGTTATTACTATATCAGGTTTGTGAGCATTAGAAGGCATCCTGGCATTATTACCAGTTACGTGCATCATTATGTCCAATATGTCAACAGTTGTCAATCGCTACCGTTCGGATGAAGACGTAACCATTTGCATGGTTAGCATGGGAACTTGGCAGTGTTGCGAACTTCTAAAATCTTAGGAAGATGAGTTATTTGAGCAAAGTCAGCCATAAGTTGCTTGGTATATGAATTAAAAGAAAGCAAATCACGCAGATATGAGTAAGTGGGACGATATAAGTTGGCGATGGTTTTTATCAAACATAAGGTCCTGCGACTTTCGATAAGAAAGAGAAAGACCCCCTGGGAAGTATTGGCTTTGTAAAATCAACTTGCCAGCAACTTGCCAGCCACAGTTCATATGATCCGGCATTCTGTTTACTTATTCAGTAAGAAGCATGAAAATTATCCTGGTCGTGACAAGGAAGTCTGTGTGAAGCATTTTTAGAAGCCCGAGGACTCAGATTTTGCAGGGCAGCAGCAGCAGCAGTAGAGTACTCCATGAGAGAGAGAGAGAGAGAGAGAGAGAGAGAGAGAGAAAGCGAGAGATTGTGGAATGATAGTGAAGGAATATCAGGGAAGATCTCTTGGCCTAGACATCTGTTAACTTGGCAAATTACTTCCACTCAATTTGCTTGCTTCTAATTATCTCAATGACTTGTTACATTCTAATGGGTACTGAGAACTTGGAGTGTTTGTTATTTGCGGAGTAATTCTAGTGTTACTTTAATTCGAGTAGTTTACAGAATTAAGAGATTTCATATTGGAATCCGAATGTGAAGTTTAAATGAAGAGAGAGAAGCCGAATGAGTTATAAGTTTCCTTATTTGTACGTTGTTGATTACTATTGCAGCGCAAAAACTGTTGGCTGAGCCATAGTTTTGTAGTGTCAATGTCCAACACAGAGCAACACCAAACAAGAATGAAAAGGGATGCGACTACTGACCAGGTTCCCACTACCAAACCAGCATAACCTGGCGCAGAAGACTGTCTGTTCAACATTCAGCACGAACCGATGAATGCATGAGCTTGCCATAACAAAGACCCTGCCCTGCCACACCTATAGGGTCAAGTAATTAACTTGGTTATTTTATCCCCTCTAAATAGGTGCGTACATATCTGTATTTGGGCACCCTCGAGCGCGCACAAGAAATGATGGCATGTGTGATTCAGAAAGATCACCTGCTAAAAGGTTGCTTCATAAATTCATTGGCCGCGTGAAATCCTCTAGTGCTGAATGTGACCGGATCAGCGTGAGAGAAAGTTCACTGCTTGTAACACTACACTTCTGCGTGTCAAAAGGACATAGTCCCAAAATTACCAGAGTTCACTCCACAGAATTGTCAACCGACGCATGAAGGGTCGACAGAACCAATTATTCATATCAACTACTTCGTTTTTAAGAGATGAAGCCATAGAGACAATCCAGATTGCAATTCATCATCGATCAAAATATCGGATAAACGGTACTTAACAGTGAAGTTTCCGTCTGGATTCCCAGGCATGTTTGACGTAACATTGACAATAGGCTCGTTAGGTCTAGCTCTTTCAAGCCCTGGACTGACCGAAAGGACTTAGACTACCAAAAAACGAAAAGAAAAGCTGCTTTGCTGATCAAACAAAACTTTTGATATTCCAATAGATACATTTATGGAGACAAACTTTTGAGGAAGTACATTGCAGCCACTAATGTAATTAATCCTTTTATGCTTATCCCGCTAAATTGTTCTTGAGACATTAATGAGATTAAACGATAAAAATGAGATCGCATCTTCAAAAATGATAGCTATAAAGAGGAGCTAGCTCAACACCCATGTAATAAGTTACTGGGCCTGCAAGGATAGATCTTTTAGCTGCTGAGGATCGACCTCTGAGGGTGTACGAGTCAGGGCACACTGAGCAGTAGTCGTTTTTGGAAAAGCTATGACATCCCTTATCGAATTAGCATCGGCCAATAACATCACCAGTCTGTCGAGGCCATACGCAATTCCACCTGCACCAAAAACAATTTTGGATAAAAAAACATCTACATACGGTATGCATACAATATACGACACATGCAAAGCAATCAGCATGGAAACAAGGAATCTCCATGAGGGCGAGCAGCAATTCTTGGTATGGAAATCCGATTATTCCCCCTAATTGCCCCCCTAAAAAATCATTTTTATCTATATTGCAACAGTAATTACAGCATGGTCTGTCATTGCATGAATATTTCCAATACTCTAGGAGCTTACAACTGCATATCGAATCAGAAGATTATGTGTAGAGATGTGCACACATGTTAAATCTCATGAGGTAAAGAAATTCCTTACCATGGGGAGGAGCACCAGCATCCAAAGCCTCCAGAAGGTACCCAAACTTTGCTTCAGCCTGTTGATCAGAAAAAAATGTAATGAGCCTAAAGGACAACTGACATCATTTGAGCAGCACCTGCATTTTACCCCCTACAGAAGTCAAATGAAGGGTCCTGATGTCCAAATAAACAAACTTAAAGCTGGGGGCAAAAATCAAGGATAAAATAGGAAAGAAGGAAAAAAAGGGAAAACCAGGCGTCGTTAGTGGAATATATGGTTTGGAGCGACATCTCACATTTTATTATAGCACATCAGTAATCAGATGACCTTCATATCTACTAGTATGCAGCTAATAATCACACAGTAGCCTGAAATTAGCAGAAATTCTGGTGACTATAGACATTATGTATGCCCATTTTCATTGTAGACTGAAAACAGCAAGGCAAAGGTTGAACTTATCGAAGATATATCGCGAGATGAAGCCAAAGAAATTTTTGCAACCATGTTTATAACAGTAGTTAGACAATGAAGATATCTGTCCTCACCTCTTCTGGAGAGATTCCAATAATTTCGAGAACCTTTTGTTGAACTTCGCGCTTGTAGATTCTCAAGCTCCCGCCACCAATCTAAATGAACAGATGGATGGCCAAGACAAATTTAGATTCTCTATATCATAAGATTAACATAATTTACCAATAGAAGCTGCTGAAAGTGAAAGACATGCCTCTACTCCATTGTACACCATGTCATAAGCCAAGGCACGAGCAGAAGACAGATTTTCCATGTCTTTAGGATTTGGGGCAGTAAAAGGATGATGCAAGGCCTGCAAAAGAACAAGACAATGAACACAGGATAGAACATAAACCAACAGCTAAGAGTAACCAGTTTATTTGAAATTACAGGTTCACTCATGAGTAACGAGAATTACGCCAATGTGAGGAAACTCAGATCCATTTTAATGAGAATGTTATTATGTTTCACCATTGACATCCACTTGGAAAAGAAAAGGCTGCCTAACTAGTACAAGTCAAAAGGACCAAATTGGTCGGAATTTGGGAAGAAGAGAAGGTGGGGAAAATAAGAGATGAGGGAGGAAAATGGTAAGACTTTGAATTTTGTGAAGAGAAATTTCTAACTTCCAAAAAATTCTCTCCCCTCGATAATTTTCCCTCACCCACATCCTCCCAAACAAAGCTAACTGAGTAACCCAATACCATTACTTCAACCATGAAAATTAGCAAAAGTTATCCACCATATGTGGAATCTAGCAGATATCCTAGTTGTTGAGTTTGCAGCGGAAAATATAGGAACCAAAAAAAAAAACTGAAGAGCAACATTAGAAAATGACTATGCACACCACATGCAGGAAACTGACTAACAGAAGTCATCTGGACAGAAATCCATCCTCATCTGACTTCAATAGCAGGTCAAAAAATGAAGACAGCAGCCATACCTCAAGTCTCTGCTCCAAATCATTCCACTCAAACATTGGAAAGTCAGTCACCCACAGAATTGAATGCCTGGACTACAGATTGAGGAAAAAAATTTATCAGGCAGACTACAAAGATAAGTCATGTCATTAGGTTAAATCAGAAAAAAACAATTCAAAACCTTACATGATCAACCAAGCCTAGTTCCTGCGCGACAAATAACCTAAGTCGGTCCAGAGATCTATTGACAGAACCAGGATCTCCAACTGTAAACAAAATAAGGTCACCACAGGCTGCAGCACATCTTTTCAGTAGCAAATCCTTCTTTTTAGGGCACAAACTCGATACCAATGCAGGAATGCCGTCAATTTCCCCTGAAAGATTTCAACTGAGTAAATAGTCAAATGAGATCAGCCATAATGAAAAGACTGAAGGCAACACTAGTCTAATTCTACCATTTTCCAAGACTTTCAGGAAAGGCAGGCCCTTTGCCCCAGATCTAATTGCTTCGCTGTAAAGTCCACCTTTTTTTAGGGCTGTGTTTGAGTAAACCTTTGCACCTGAAGGAACGCATAATGCTTTGACAATCCCACCATTTCTCAAGGCGTCAGAGAAAACCTTAAAGGATGCCTCCACAAATATATCAGACACCTGCAGAAGACCATGATAGAGTTACCAGCGAATCTGCTTCCAATATGTCATACAAGAACCCATCTACGGGTCCACTAATTAGCTATCTCCAGATGCGTCAAAACCACGTCCTTGTAATATAAGCAGCGCCAACTCGAAACAGAGATCATGGCCACAAGACTAAAAAGCAAGATCTATGTAAGGTTCATTTAGTATTTGTTCAATGTCTTATTTAGGCAAAAAACCTCACAAAACATGGCACAAAACATGGCTTTGTTCTGCATGCACATGCATTCAGAAAAATAAAAAAGGCTATCCACCATTGAAATGTTTTCATTCATACACATCCACAATTTAAGTGGATGTGAGGAGCAAACAATGAAATGGTCCTCAAACACATCAGAGGAAAGATAAGAAAAAAGATTTCCACTATATTTACTTACCTTAATCCCCATATTTTAACTTATCATTATCCCTATCAGAGGGATCACATTCACATACTATCAAATCATTAAAAAAGAACCAGAAAACATCAAGCAAAATACCATCACATGAGTTAAAACAAGAAGAAAAAAAGGAAGTAATAATAGGACCATGGCACAGAGAAAGGTCATATGAAGCTGTCCTAGAATAGACTATCAAAATAAGACAGACATTGCAATGTCATTTCATCTTTAAGCAAAGAAGCTGTCTCATCATATGAGTGGAAGTAGGAGCATCCTCTTTAACAATGCTTTGCAGTATAAATTTGGCAGTAATGTTCTAAGAAAAGGTAAATCGAGAATTACATCTTTCAATTCTAGCTCATATCGAGTATCTGGTCTGTCTGAACCATATCTGCTCATTGCTTCGGCATAAGTGAGCCTTGGAAAAGGGTCAGGTAGCTCGATGCCTTTTATCTCCAGGAATACCTGTAAATCAGATCACTCATGAGCATGTATTCGCTTATGCAAATGAAAGACGTTAATTTAGTCAAATTGCTGTTCAACAATAGGTGAATTTAACTGCGCATATATACACAGAATATAAATATATATATGCAGGACACAACGAATTTCAGGTCAAATCCATCCAGAAAAATGCTTGGAGAACGAAGTTTGACGAAATCTCTTTCTTTGTCGTCCTGACCAAGCTAAACATATTCATAGTAAAACTATAAGCATGGAACTGAGCGCAGTTGCTGCCACCCCTAACACAGGTTTATTTTAAAGGTGGACTCAGACTTCCTAAATATCTAAAGATTTACCAGGTACTCGGGATCAAAAGAGCAGAATATGGTATCTATTAGAAAGAACATTTCATCCATAGGAGAAAGTGTATCTATTTCAATGTCACAAATGCTTCATCCTTTTTCTGCTGAACTCATTGACAATTGGGATGATTTCCCAGAAAGGCGAACCACCCACTCCCAAATGCCTGGTAAGATTGCCAGAAGCGTTAGTGGTGAGGAGTCGAACTGCCCCATGTTGATGGGAGGCCCGTCCCTTGACTGCTGCATTACACTACACTACCCCACAGGGAACCATAGTCAGATGCTTAAGTCTATTTGAATGTTTCAAAGTGCTTGACCCCAAAGTTCATAATTTCCACCTAAAGAAAGCTACTGGGCGACTGCGTTCATAGTCCACCCGTTTTTTTTTCATTTAAGTGTGCTCACCATTCACCTTTGACATTCCTACTCCCCGTAAGCGTTTTCCCTTATGGGAACCATGCCAATTATTAATGCAAACCCAAGTAACTCTAATGAATTGCATGTGCAAAGTACACTTTCCAACCAACTGATCCAACCAAAAACTTGTATTTACCACTCCATCTGGGACGTAGCTACCTTTCTAATTAAATCTTCATTGAGCTTTAGCATATCTTCCAAAGGCATGAAAGCCATTTCCATATCAAGTTGAGTAAACTCAGGTTGCCTATCAGCCCTTAGATCTTCATCTCTGAAACATCTGCAACATGAAAGAGCTAAATCATCATAAAAAAATTTCAGTTAAAGGCACAATCATCATATTTAAATTGGCATTGGACCCAGCAATTAGCTAAAAAAAGAAGCACTAGTCTATCTCCTAGACCCACACAAACTGGTTTTGTCATTGACCCATTCACTTCATCTCTTAGGCTACGCATGACAACATTCTGTTTCACAATTTTTGTTCCAGAAATCATTCTGGAATAGGCTTGGAACAGAAATCCATTTAGTAATGTAATTTCATTTTTCTATTTCTAGAACAAATTTTTGTTCCAAAAATCATTTTGAAATAGAAATCAAAAGTTAAAATTTTCAACTTCTTGATTTTTGGAACTGAAATAAAATTTTTTCTCTCTCCTCTCTCTCTCTTCACGACTCTCTTTCCTCTCTCTCCTGGCTCCCCATCGTCGCCGCCTGCCAATTGCCAATGCCCGCCCACCACTGGTCGCTGCTGGCCATTTGCAACCCGCCCCCCCGACCGTTGTCGCCTGTCGCCCACCGACCACCACCGGTTGCCATATGCCGACTGTCATCGGTCACCATTGCCTTCACCGCCCGCCATCCACTACCGCCTACCACCGACCGCTGATCGTCGTCGACTGCTGCCTGCCGATCGCCCCCGCCCCCCACCTTCCATCATCGCCACCACCCGCCGGTCACCACAGACCATCGCTTGCCAACCACAATCAATCGCCGCCACCCGCCGATCGCTGCCTTGTCAGTCGTTGCCACCCGCCTTTTGCCGCTGGTTGCCACCACCATTCGCCAACCACCACCTCTGGTCGCCGCCGCTGCCCGTCGATTGCCACCATTCATCGCCGTCCAGCATCGTCAAGGGAAATAGAAATTTTATGTTGTTATCAAACGAATTTCTGTTCCAGAAATAGAAATTTTATATCGTTATAAAACGCGCTTCTCTGCTCAGAAATTGATTTTTGGAACAGAAATAGAAAAATCAGTTTCTTTCCAGAAATTGATTTCTGAAACAAAAATTTTGTCATTCGCGCCCTTACATTCTAATAAAGGACCCCTTATAACTCCAACAATACTACAAGAGCGAGTGTTAGGCCAGCTAAAGCTGTATTTTACTCATTTTGGTGGGACAGGTTCAACCCAAGGACGCATCCCTCTAGAGAGCTCATAAACTTGCATGAACAGGAACCTTAATTGCCAGAAGCACAATTAATCTAGATGCTGTCTTGCCATTAAAGTATAAAGAGTCCAACAGTTTTGTCTTTGAGCTGCAAGGTAAAATTGATATTACTCAGTTTGGGTCATATGCATGTCCAAGTTATGGCTAATGGTGAGAAATTAGATGAATGTATGCAACAATGACAGCAAAAGGACAAATTGACACCACTTTACCTTGCTATTTGATAATATCTATCAAAACCGGAGACCATCAACATTTGTTTAAACAGCTGTGGACTCTGGGGCAAAGCATAAAATGTTCCTGGCTTCAAATAAAACAACTAAATAATCAGATTAACAACTCAATAACAAGGTATGTTTAGTAAATAATCACTCAAAAACTACTGTCCTTCCTTGCTAGAAGATAACACTCTAATAGAAGATATGCAAATCAGAGGTCCCCAATTGTAAGAAGCAGAGAAATAGATAAAATATGGAGCTTATCATTCTCCTCTCACATTAATTGGAGTACAACCATGTATCAGACAATTAGACAACATTCATTTGCATTATCTCCTCGTATACTTCTCATGTGATTTGTTCATCAAAATTGGTTACTCTCGGGTTTCACGCATCTGATGCCAACAATAAATAAGAGACATTATAAAACTCCAAATTGATTGTGCGTGTATGTAAGCGCATGAGCAGTGCAGCATGCATTTCAGAAAGAGAAGGATAAAGTATCAGAGAACTCCATGCCTTCCCAACAATAATTCCAGGAACACATTTGATTGGCTTCTGTAATTTACACTGCAAGCTCATGCCAATCATGTAAGAAGATGATTCGATGGTGAATCAAACAATTCTCACGTGGCTTGATCTGGCTTGAGATTTTAATCTAAATCCATTCTGAATGATTTACAATCTCCATCAAGGTAATTTGTTTAGTTAATGTATAACAGAATATCCAAGTTTCTACACATTTATCTTACCAAAATATCTAAGAAGTTTGGACAACTAATCGATCGGTGAAAATTACCTACTCTAGCAAACTAGACACTTCCCGTTTAGCAATTCAAGGCTGTCTCCATTCTACCAAGGACTTCCTGGGGCTCAACCACTAGATTTGCTACCCCATTTATACCAGTCCATTTTCCAATTCAGACAACTCATCACTTCACATGGCATTTTATTTGCAAGATCAGAATCCTTTTTATGACACAGTATCCTTAAGTTATTATACAAACTTCTTGCAAAGCTTCATTGTGCAACAAGGCTGCTGTTGTGGGGTAAACACCTTTGTCCAAAATCATCCTTCTAAAGCTACGAAAATAGATAAGCCAAGCGAAATGTGCAAAGAAATGAATTACCTGAACTCTTGATGGCACCAAATAATCTCGAGCACCTTCCGGAGTTGATCTTGAAAGAATTGGAGTCTCAATCTACCTTATATCCATGAGAATGTTGAGAACGCAAGATCAAACAAACAAAATCGATGAAATAAACAAGCAAATATATACATATTCACGCATGGACATTCAAAGTTGCTCATCCATCACTGAACAGTACCTCCACAAAACCATGAATATCCTCCAGGTACTGCCGAATGAGTTTGACCACTCTATGTCGCAATGTGATATTGGAGTTCATTTGTTGACGGCGCAAATCAAGATATCGGTATCTAAGGACATTTATCAGAATATCTTATAAATAAAACCACCAAAACATATGCTAGAAGAGTATTCGCTAGTCAGATAGCAATCACATCGCAGATACCTCAGACGAATCTCCTCCTTCACTGCATCTTTCCCGTCATCTCCAGTAGTGACCAAAAATGGCAACTTAGACCTGACAGCGTTCAATATTTGGACATGCTCAGCAGCAACCTGAAATCCAGGAACCAGATTGTATAAAGTGTGGTAATGCCAGTAAGGAATTAAGACAGTTCTAAAAGCACGAGGCAGGTTGATTTCTGTGGACACTGGCCAATCATAGGGAGCTAGAAACATGACCCACCCTAAGCGCAAAAGGCCAGATGGAGGAGCATATTACCATGACTGCTAACGTTTAGAAGAGATTCTTCTTGTTTTGAGCCACGAAGGCATAAAGGGCAAGTGTGGTGCAAAAAAGTTGCGTATGTACCTCTATCATCCCAGTTTTTATTTTCTTGTTGATTGACTCAGCTGGCCGACGCTGCACGATTCCTTCGATGGAAACCACATATTCAAGCCTCAATTGATTTATGGCAGCATGAGCCTCCGGGAACTCATTGGGCAGGGTTGTGACCTATGCGTAGAATTAAAAAAGCACGCAACTTGGAAATTAAGCCACTTTGGTTGAAAAAGTTCATTAGAGCAAAATAACATGACAAACATGGCTTAAGTTTGCACATTACAGTCAATAGAGTCTTGTAGCACCCTTAATTCAATTCATATGCCTTCATAGAGTATTCTGAAACAAAACATCTACATCCACTGGAGATAAATCAGACCTCCTTTTTGCTTCAACCAACTTTACTTTGGAAATATCTATAAGCATAACAATATTTGCAAATGACAATCCACATGAAAACTCCTCAAAAGCATTTTTGCTCCGCTATAAAATTCCCCCGAGACGCAAACCAACGCAAACAAAGCAACACCAGATATGCTGAAAATGGAAAGCTTGGATGAAAACTATACCCTTACTCATGTCCTTAAAGCTAAATTCCGTCAAGTAATCATAAAAGAACCGGGGAGGGGGGTGTTAACCATCACTTTCCCCTCAAATCCAATCTTTTCGATCAATAACGAATAGCAGCGTCTTCTAGTACAGACAGCGCAGCAGCATAACAACAAGAACATGAACAAAGCAAAAGCACCGAGCTTGAACTTTGACCTGCACAATGCCAGAGTGGTCTCTGAGATTGAGAAACGTGAGACCACCATGGACCCGATGAAGCGCAACCCACCCACAAATCCGGACCCTCTTGCCCACGTCATCAGACAACAGCTCGCCGCAAAGCCCGGTCCTTGACACCCAGACGAGCCCGCCGTCCTTGGGAGCCACCGGAGCTTGAGAATTGGCGGTCGGGGCTTCTGAGGAAGTCGAAAAGGAAGAGGAACAATTAGTGGCGACAGGAGCGGAGACAACGCCGCCGTTCTTCCGTAGCGGCTGGAGATTGAGTCTGAAAACACTGGGGACAAGAGCGTAGGGTCTTAATCGGAGGGACACAAGAGGGATGGCGCGAAGAAGCGACATGGTCGGATTGCCCCGAGCTTGAAGAAGAGAGAAGACAGAGACTTTGAATCTCTCTGTCCGTGGTCTTCCCGCAAAAGACTGGTCTTCTTATCACTCGCGACGCAGTCGCAAACAATACAGAAGAAGGTTGTGTCGCCTCCCGTATTTGCTTGATGAATTCGTGTGCTTTTAATATTTACCACGTATTCACAAACATTATTGTCACAACTTTTAATCACTCGCTTTATAAATAATTAAATTGTGTGAAGTATTTATTGTTTGTACGTGTGAAATTGGAAAATTAAAAAAGAGAAGTCCAATTAATGATTTTGGTAGTCTGGTAATATATATTTTTGAGTTGAGGTGGGTATTGTATATACCTGAAAAATCCATAAGAAACCAGAAAAAATAAAAAGTTTATTGCTGAACGTAAAAAAAAAAAAAAGCAATAGGAATCGCTTCGTTGAGCTTTGTATACGATTTGATGCGTATCTCCCAAATATATGAGCTCGTGTGTTTTTATATTTTTCACGTCGAGTTAATTCAAGCACCAAATTCGTAAATACCTACTCTGAATGTTATCATTGAACGACGTGCTAGAGAGGTAGTGACGGCAAAGCCTATCCACCATATTTTTACATACGTGCATTTGTAAATTTAAGGAAGTATTAAGAAGAGTTTTTTATTAAGAAAAAAAGTAAGGGCTAAATCTTTGAATGATAATGTTTTCAATTATGAAATTAAGATACAACGAGTAATATTATTTCCAACTTGGGTAATATGCTAACGACTTGCTTTTATGTAAATGGAAGATTTTATCTTCCTGATCTATTTGCTAGTATCCAAAAATAATTTACACAATCTCGAGAGAAATTTAAGGGGATAGTGATGATGTTTTCCGGGACATATTTTCGAGGAAGCTTTTCTAATAGGTTTTCTAATTGGTATTCATTTAACCATGGTCACCATCCTACCTCTTTTGAGTTAAGTTAGCTTATGAGTTATGGTCATATATCTATGATCAATCAATTGCAAATTTAATTAGATGATGTTTCTATTCTTTACACTGGGAACGGAGGAAGGCACAACATATTCCTAAAATACTAAGAACTATTGCCTGTCATATGCTTAGAAGATTATTCAGTAGCATAGTCAGATAATGTCTACATGTCCTTTTGCACTTATTTCTGAAAAGAAAAAGGTAATATTACTGACGAAACACCATTGTTATGGCAAACACGTTTTAACGATTGAAGAAAATGAATTATTATTTTCATTTGGTAAAGAAAATTACGTTTCTATTATATCCACTCACGACTTTCTCTGCAAAACTATTTATTATGTCCGCTTCTTACTTTCTCTTTAAAACTTAACAATGAAAAAAATCATTTCAAACGTGGATGACTTCTGTATTTTTTTTTTTTACTTATCAATATTTGAACTTTTTGAAATATGATGTTAAAAATAAATTAAAAAATGAGAATCGCAACATATAGAAAAGCTAAGGACGCGTTCGTTTTGCAAAAAACGAAATAATGTGAAAAATATTTTTTTTAAAAATGATTGCTTATATTGTTTTAAAAAAATAAATGAATGAAAATACTTTCAACGTGCACGAAAATATTCAAATATATTGTTGTCGACGATTGAAATAATTTATATCGGCTAATCATTTCAAACGATATAAAAAATCGTTGTTTGGAAAATATTTTTTAAATTATTCGAGAAATAAATAAAGCCTCAAGATTGAAAAATAGAAGCCATTCGAAGTGTCTGATCAATTAAAAAAAGGGTTAATATCACGAAAAACCCCAAATTGGTACTTCTGTGACAAATTTACCTCAAATTATTTTTTTGATCACGAAAAACCCTAAACTGGTACATTTATGACAAAATTACCCAAAACTGGCACACTTGTGACAAATTTACCCTCCGTCAGTTTCTGTCAAATTTTACTGTCAAATTGCTGAGTTTGATGACATGTAACAGTTGACAGGATGTACTAGTTTTGGATTTTATTCTCCGTTTGTCTCAGGTTTGCCAGTTTGGGATTTTTCGTGATATTAATACAATTTAACAGAAACTAATGGATGGTAAATTTGTCATAGGTGTACCAGTTTGAGGTAAATTTGTTACAAATATACCAGTTTGGGGGTTTTTTGTGGTTAAAAATATAGTTTAGGGTAAATTTGTCATATGTGTATCAGTTTGGAGTTTTTCGTGGTCAAAAAAATAGTTTAGGATAAATTTATATGAAATTTTTCGTGGTATTAATCCTTAAAAGAAGGAAGGGAAGTCCGACCAAAGAAAAAAGAAAGGAAGACACTGATGCCAAAACTGGAAACGCAAACTCTCAAACGCAGCATCAACCAGAGAGAAGCCTGCAACTCGCGTCGCGTGGCGGGTCGCGTCTGTACCTATTTCATCGGAGAAATCCCCGCAAAACCCACCCCCCTTCCTCTCCCTCCGCCCCCATGTCTCCTCTCAGCCACGTCTCGAGCGAGGTAACCGGAGAGATTGCTAGGGTTTAGGGTTTTGTTTGCTGTTGCTGCTGGTGGCAGTGGAATCGGGCCGATGGCAGCTGCGGCGCAGGCACTCCGCTTCCTCGTCCCCGGATCGGCCGCCGGTGGCGGCAGCTTCGACGCCTTCAATCGGATTGTCGCCGACCTCTGCACCTCCGGTAACCCCAAGGTACAGATTTTCCTCTCTCTAAGTGTTGGTTGTGTTTCTGCTTTAGTGTTGCCCAGGTGGAGGGTGAGAAATGGGGAGGGGGGTGAGATTGAATTTTGGAGCAGTAGCAAACTAGTTTGATAAAAATTCTTGGTCCCAAAACTAAAATGATCAAATAGAGCTTCAGCTTGGGTTGAACAGATCACATTTTTTATTTCAACTTCCTATTAGCAATTTTATCCAAGGATGCCACCAAATCTCCCTCGATATGGAAATGACCTACCCTTGGAAAAGTGCTCTCTATGGATTTCTTTGAAAAATGAAAGAAAAAATCACTGCATAATATTACGTTATGTAAGAGGAATAATAGAGCGATAGTTGCGAGACCTTGAGAAAATATCAGCAACTAAAATTTACGTTAAATTGAAAATAAGAGCAGATAACTAACCAACGGTAAGTAAGTCCAAGAAAAAGTGAAATAATCAATATCACTTGAACTTCCCTGATTTGAAATATATGAAGTTGGAATCCTTCAAAGATCATTCGAAGTTTTCCTATAACAAAAAGATTATATATATAGTTATTATGTTACCCTCTCCTTGAATGGATATTGGTGGCTGTGATGTCGAATGAGATGAATATGGCGGTGTTCAAGTTGGCTGTGGTGATGTGGTGTTGGCAGAGGTGGTGGCCATTGGGGGG